>JAAGWP010000451.1:0-74264 GCA_013266165.1 Fusarium graminum
ACTGAAGAAAAAAGAGACCTTTGGTATTTCCTGATAGAAGTATAAAGACAGGGAAAAAAAAAAAAAGAATATGGAGGTCAACCATGACGGAGAGTGCCCAGAAAATGGAATTGATCTTGAGTGGAGACGTGCCTTCTTTTTCTCTTCCTTTTCTGCTGACAATTTGCCATGAGCGGGTATCAATATCATTTCAGGGGATTCGTGTCCCACTGGTGTCAATTTGCGGTCATCTTTTGGAGCTCTTGGCCTGTTGGAAGGGGGCAAAATTACACGCTTCGCCTGCTAATTGACACGTAACCAAGCTCCCCACGGCCCGTCTGCTGCGATAGCATGTCCGAACCTACCGAAAATGACCCCCTGTTGTTCCCTTGGCGGGAGCATCTCATCCATGAAAAGGGAGCCACGGGAGCCTCTAATCAAGCTTACTGCCTTGCGCCGTCATCTGTAATAGATAGATAGTATCCACCAAACTTTAAGCTCCTTCTTTCATTTCTCTCCTTCTCTCAACCTTCACATCCGCTCCTTTCCCCTTTTCCACATCTTTAACCAAGCTATTCGAGCTGCTCCCCTCATCCGCGTCTTGCGGCCTTTCGCCAATTTGGCCACTTCGACAGCTTCAACAGCGCCAAGTAACCCCCGCCCCTTTCGCAGCATCTCAACCCGTTATCTCGATCCAGAAGCTGCATGATAAGCCATACCACATCGGTTATCGCAACAGTCTGAACCCGAAGCTTTCATACAAACCAAGCCATTCAACACCATGAGCCCACGAACTCGACGACAAGCCGCAAAGGCTCAAAACTCCTCTTCTGATTCCGAGCCTGAAGTTAGATCAAACGGTAACGGTGCCGCTCACGTCGTCGCGGATGCTTCGGACAATGCCCCCCGCGAGAATATCTTCCTCTTCTACCCCAACCTCATCGGTATGATAAGCAAGCCTATTTTAGAATACCATGTCAGCATCACTAACACACATTCCCTAGGCTACGCGCGCATTTGCCTTGCTATCGCGTCCCTTTACTACATGCCCCTCCATCCTCGAACTACTTCGTTCCTCTACAGTGTTTCATGCCTACTCGACGCCCTTGATGGTTACGCCGCGCGAATCTACGAGCAATCGACTCGCTTTGGCGCTGTCCTTGACATGGTCACCGACCGCTGCACTACAGCCTGCCTCATTGTCTTCCTCTCTTCCGCTTTCCCTCGATGGGCCATTGTTTTCCAGGGCTTGATTGCTCTCGATCTTGCCAGCCACTATATGCATATGTATGCTACTTTGGTTGTCTCAGGCACCAATGCCAGCCACAAGAGCATCGACGAGAGCAAGAACTGGCTACTGCGCCTTTACTACACCAACAAGGCATGTCTATCGTGGTGTTTACTTCGCTACTGGTTACTAACTACGTCTAGAACGTCCTTTTCGCTCTCTGCGCTCTCAACGAGCTTTTCTTCATTGCGCTCTATCTCCTTTGCTTCTCTTCCCCTCTCGTCTCGCCCTACCTTATCAAGCCTGTCGAGGCTGTTGGTGCCGAGCTGCAGGCTGGCGCTCAAGTCAACACCTCGATCCTCGCTCAGATCTTTCCCGATCCTTTCAGCCCCGCGGCTCTCGAGCTCGCTCGTGCGAACAAGATGGACTCTACTGTGCCTTGGATAATTGCCGGCGTCAGCTTCCCATTCATGTTCTTGAAGCAGTTCATCAACTGCGTTCAGCTTTACAACGCGAGTCAGGGCCTTGCTGAGGTCGATCTCCAGACTCGAAGAGAGCAGGGTCTTCCCCGACCCAAGCCCAAGAAGGTTTAAGCTTCAAGAGTTGTTCTTGTTGCTGGATGTCGTCTGTGACTGGTAACGATTCCAGCAGAATAACACGATATCCTTTATAACTCGTGAAATAATTCACTGGCTACGCCAATCACCAATTTTTGTGACTCAGGAAACACGTAGTTTCAAACTGTTTCTACATGGTCCGTTTCAATCTGCTCCTTACCAAGGGACAATCAATAGGGAATACTCGAGGGGGACATTACACAGATCCCCCTGCACTGCATGAGGCGGCGTAGGAGGTGCTGTTTTCAAAGACTCTAACTCCGGAGGGGAGGAGACTTACTGGGTAAAAGTATTGGAAGGGGCGGCATCTTCCAAGAACATTATTGGCTGCTATAGGAGATAATGAAGGGGATGTCTTTGACTGGAATTTAGCGGGTGGGCGGTTAGACTTCGTTGTATACGTTTCATTTTTCTTCTCAGGGGTCTTGACCCATTTCTCGTGTTTGGTTTATATTTTGTTAATAGTAGATGGATGTCTAACTCTCTTGCTGGAAATCAAAAAGAAAATCAAAACATCCACTTTCTACACATTGAATTCATTCTAACGGCATAAGCCCTTCAAGGTGAGTCAACTATGCTGATGACACAATCAACCCCTTCTTATATGATAAATGCAAAGCGAATGGGGCAAAACTCCCGGTCAAGTGGAATAGTGGTATAATTGTGTTCAAATGTAATTTATCGCCTCAACTCAGCATCCCGCTATCAGACGTGACAAGCTTTGGCAGGCTTCACAGGTCTCTATCAATTAGTGGCTTCTTGCATCACCTGTGGGTGGGACAACTGTCTCCTGGGGACCTTTGTGAGCCGAGTGCACTTCCTCTGAATCATTGTTTTCAACAAGGCCAGCACTGAGGGCGCCAGCGCTGGTCGAGTCCACGGGCGCAGAAAATCCATACCACGCCACAACTGCCACGCCGAGAATACCGCAGATGCAGCTGAAAACGAGAGCTACGATGCCTCGAGGAGTAAAACTTGACCTAGTATTAGCAAACGGTTTGTAGTGTAAGTGACATCAGTTACATACCCGGAAGGCAAGGGTTTGGGAGGCTTGTTCTCTCCAGTGAGGTCAAGGTAATTTTCGATATTGGCAGCGGCATTGCCCTTGGTAGGCATGCCGGCAGCAGCGCAAGCATCGAGGTGGTTCTTGGGGATTTCAATAGTGTTCTGAAGGGTAAGGGGGTCTTCGACAAAGGTTGCAAGGAGGCCAGAAACAACATGCCATTCAATGTGACAGTGGAATAGCCAAACACCTGGAAAATGTTAGTTATACAAGTTCTCCATGCGGTTTAACACTATTACTCACCTGGGTTGTCAGCCTTGAAACGCAGAACCATGTTTCCGTTGGGATAGATGACAAGGGTATCACGTCGCATCGGGGTTTTGGGTAGATCGGCCTCAGTAACATTGGAGTCTGCCCAGACACCGGCCGCTTCCTTAGATCGGTGAATTGCCTGGAACGCGTGGCCGTGGAGATGGAAAGGGTGACGGCCAGAGTCGAGATTGTTCACAACTATTTGCACAATCTCATTCTTCTTGAGGACCATGGAGTGCGTGTAAGTACCATACACTGTAGAGTCCTCTGCGTCCTTGCCAGCATTGAGTGCTGTGTAGAGGGTAGGAACCTTGGCTCCAGTATAGGTGATGTTGTTAAAGAAGGCGTAATTACTGCCATCTCCGAGGTTGTTCATCATGACATCGAGAGTAAACTCCTGGTCAGGCTTTCCAAGCATGTTCATCTTGTCGTATGGGACAAGAGTCATATCATCAAAGGGTTCCAGAGCCTCTACAGTAGCTGCTTCAGGTTTGTCGGCCTTATTGTCGTATACGAGCCAGCCAGTGGCATTGTAGTTAAGGTCTTTAGGGAGCACATCAAAGAGTGTCTGATAGAGTATATGAGCTTTTGTTTAAAGAATGGGTTTGGGCTCATGGTACTTACAGTGTCCATGCTAGCAACGATTGGGAAGTTCTTTGAGGTGTCCTTTTTGGTAGTGAGCAGAAAACTGACACGCTGGGCAGCAGAGAGATATATCATATCCGCCTCAGCCTCCTCAGTGTATATGCCGTCAACTTCAACGATTTGCATTTTGTGGCCCTCAAACCAGAGATACTGACCCGCAAATGCACCTATGTTAATAGCACGAAATAGATAAGTCGTTTCAGGCTTAACCGACATGGTAAAGTTCGTGGTATCATTCATGAGGGCATTGTTAGGTACAGGCTCGGCACCTGAGGGATTAGACTTGCCCATGAACCCGGGAATGAGGGTTCGCATCTCGTCATGATACCAATCAGAGAGGCTGAAGATGACCTCCTCGTCATACTTGTCCTTGTACGGGAAATCTTTGTCGTGGACAATGAAAGGAGCCCGCAGACCATCTGGATATTGGGCGGAAGTATGCGAATGGTACCAATAAGTGCCTGATTGATCAACCTATGAAAGGTCAGCCAATGCTCAAACCAAGGGACGTAAGTCGTCTTACAGTGAAATTATAAGTAAAGGTGGTTCCAGGAACAATTGGACATTGGCTAACACCAGCGGGGCCGTCCATGTGCGTGCTACCGTTCATGTAGAGACCATGGAAATGTAGCGAAGTTGATTGATTACCCAAGTTGTTATGGGCATTGATGATGACCCGGTCACCAATATCGACCTCGATTGTAGGAATAGGCCACTTCCCGTTGATGCCAATAACCGGACGCTCAAATGCATTGTCAGGATTGGCTCTGACCCAGCCAATTTCGAAATCAAACTTCTTGGTAGCTGCGAACGCAATCTGAGGAAGGGCAAGAAGCAATGCCGCCTCGACTGGTAGCGTGCTGAACAGCATCTTGATCATGAAAAAAACCAAAACCAAAAGGTTTGATGTGTTCAACGAGAGAGAGGGGGATAGATGGAGATGGTGTCGAAAATAAGAATACCTTGTTATCGAAAACGAGGACAGCCTCGGCTGCCGGAATGTGTCAGAGCCCACGAGACACTTGTAGGAAGATGACGATCCTCTGGGTGAGAAGAGGCGCAAGAAAAAGAGTTGAAATGGATCAAAGTATAGATCAGGTGGACGGAAGCAAAACTAGGATGAAACTGACCTAGGACCAGGTGGGATGATTATTTCGAGGCATTGATATGGACATGGGAGAAATGAAGAAGCGTGTAATTATGTGTAGGTACATCGGTCCCGGTACTGTAACATGCCAACTTGATCAGGCGTAGCACCAACAAACACCAAGAGGAGTGCAGCAGTAAATGCCACCGAGAGCCGGAGTAGAGAGAGGATCCACTCTGCATGGGAGGGAGATGTTTCGGCGGCCCTAACAGAGCGAAGGCAGCGTACTCGGTAGAGAGAAGTCATTGAGAGCGGCCGATGCCTCGAATCGAATGAGCTGGGACAAGGTTTATCGGATGAACCACAACCGCGGAATCATAGCGCACGAGACTTTCGGTTCTAGACGAGCCAGGGTTAGGCTGCAACTGCAGATGGATAAGATGAGCGTCCGCTGATCCATCGTGGCTTGGGGGGGGCTTGAGACCATCGAGAATATGGGTCTTGGCCGTCCGACCTTGCATGGTAAAGAGAAAAGAGAGTGAAAGTGAAGCGATTTAGTGATCGACAAACGGTAGCGTATAGGCTATGCCACTCCTGGCCAAGTGGGAGACAAAAGGTGGCCCCCCACTACGAGCTTCATCTTATCAATCGCATCCTTCCGAAAATACCGCTGCCGTCTCATGACATGTGATTGGCTCCACGGTTTAAGCTGAGAGTGGAGGACCAACAGAAATTGACTTCCAGTGGTGCCACCTTTTTCGGCACAGACACTCCCGATCCCTGACTAAAAGCGTCAAGCGTAAGCTGTCTAGCCCTGTACCGTGCCAAGGCGGCTCACCCACAGCTATCAACCTTGCTGCAGCGTCTTGGCAATCCCTTGTGTCCAACGTCGATACTGAAGACTTTGGAGTTCGGGTCAAACGAGAATGAACTTCAACGACACACCTTACAAGCTCTCGCATATCTATTTCAAGGCTGGGACGCCAAAATACCGTTCCAACAAAGATCCCATAGAAAACCGGGCTACATTCGCAAGTTTGCAGCAGGCGAAAGCTGAACGACCCTGGGTGGACCCTTCAACGGTCGAGAAGCAATTCCATGGATCTGGCAAGAGAGTGGTCTGATCACCACCAGCCAACCAAGAGCTAGCATCATAGGCGAGAAGCTAGATTCTAACAAGAGCGAGACACGTTGTTCCATCTTTCCAGCTGCATCCTGTTATTCTCGTCTAGCTCCGTGCTACCGTTCTGATGGTTGCTTCGGATCAGATAATGAAAATCTCCTGATCTTTTTGATATGATAACCTTGATCTAGAATCAGCAGGTCAGGACATTGACACCCATCTCATACCGGTACTTCAACCCGTTTGTTTCCGTGCACCCAGACCCTGGTTTCTGCGCGGCTAAACCGCCGTTGCCAATTATCCGCACCTTGACGGAACGTCGCTGCCTGGGAGCACGTCCTCTATTACGTCTTGGGATTCCAAATCCTACTCGTTGGGGGATTAGACCCTGGCACGATACATGTGAGACTGTGGTGAACCACCGCTTTTCCGAAAATCGAGCGTGATCGCCCCCTTGTACCATTCCATGCAAGCATGAGCCTATCGGCATTTGTCTTTGGGCTAGGGTTTGAGGTTGCACTGTGGGCGCGAGAGACATGGCACTATCTTGAGCTCTTTGAGCTCTCACTATAGTGCTCCCCTCTGGTCAATTGGGCTTCCTCTGAATCTACAAATATCTCCAGAGTCGTCAGTCGAACCCTTGTATCGAAAGCACGGATTGATTTTGCTTAAATGCGAAGATATCTAGCCTGAAGATCAACATCACGTCCAGACAACATAACAAACCACCCAACTGCGGGAAATTCTCGAATAGTCAGTCACATCACATTTTTATCTGATTGATTAAGTAGGTTTGCCCCTCACTAACCTCAAAAGCAACCTCCGATACCCCCCTCGCGGCAATTCCTTGCCGAGCGTCAACGAGCTAACATACCTAGTATCAAGCCACCGTCCGCCCAACCACCAGAACAAGCCTGATCATGGGCTGTTTCTCAACATCCCTACTGCATTCGGGGTCTCCATCTTTGCCAGGATGGATTCTCCAAAGTTTTCTCATCCGGTACTTTCTCTCCATTGACCCATACGGCTTGTCAAAAGTGCAACTCGTCTAAGTAGATAGCCGGCTAACTAGCTTACAGGGCCATGTGAGAATACTGAATCAGATCCTGCGTCTCCTAGCACCCCTGTCTCTAAGTTTTCCTCTCGTAAGGTTCGCGTACTTATCTGATCTTCATATTGTGGTAGTTGACTTATTCAGAGACTGCTCCGCTCCCAAAAGGAACCAAGTGTAACACGGAAACCAATCTCTCCGTTGCCACACTCTCTTCTGCATCATTACCTTGAGCTCTTCATCTTCCTACTACCTCGAATTTAAAGCTGGAAATTCTTACCTTGTATACAAACTCCAACGGCTCTGCCATAGTCAGCTCTCATCATGGCCGTTGACGTCTTTTCGGTTCCCATTTTCCTTGTGGTCTTTCGAGAGACTCTCGAGACGGTCATCATTGTCTCTGTACTGCTCGCTTTCCTGAAACAGACTCTTGACGGTCCCAATGGCGATGTCAAAGTGTACAAGCAGCTAAGACGTCAGGTAAGCTAACCACCAAGACTCCTCCATAACAGACTTACATTACTGACTGGCACCGCCAGGTATGGCTTGGAACAGGCATTGGCTTCTTCATTTGTATGATCGTCGCCGCCGCTCTCATCGGAGTCTTCTACACTGTTGGTAGGGACGCATGGGCAAAGCACGAGTACTACTATGAAGGCGCCTTCTCCCTCTTTGCATCTCTCATCATCTCTGTCATGGGCGCTGCTTTACTTCGCATTGGCAAGATGCAGTCCAAATGGCGGATCAAGCTGGCAAAGGCCCTCGAGTCACCAATCAAAGCTGGCTCTAAAGGCTGGTTGAAGCAGTTCGCTGAGAAGTACGCCATGTTTGTCTTGCCATTCGTCACTGTCCTCCGAGAGGGTATCGAAGCTGTTGTCTTCGTTGCTGGTGTTTCTTTCTCTGCATCAGCCAAGTCTATTCCTCTGCCTACTGTGGTCGGTCTCTTCGCTGGCAGCTGTGTCGGTTATCTTCTATACAAGTAAGTTCTTCTCATCCTGCGACCATTCTTAGTTACTGACTCTATCAAGGGGTGGTGCGAGTACCAAGCTCCAATCCTTCCTTGTTGTATCTACTTGTCTCTTATATCTTGTCGGCGCTGGTCTCTTCTCTCGCTCAGTGTGGAATTTTGAGATGGCCAAGTGGAACGAGTACATTGGCGGCGAGGCTGATGAGTTTGGCAACGGCCCTGGTTCCTACGATATTGACAAGAGTGTCTGGCACGTCAACGTAAGTCCTCTTAACCACATTCATTTTGTATCTATGCTGACCGTCCCCAAGTGCTGCACCACCACCGACTCCATCCAGAATGGTTGGGGCATCTTCAACGCTATCCTGGGTTGGACAAATTCGGCTACCTATGGCTCGGTTATCTCGTATAATCTATACTGGATCTGCATTATGATAGGCTTCATCGTCATGCGGTTCAAGGAGACTCACGGCAGGTTCCCTTTCGGGAAGGGGAAGGCTCCTGCTAATGCTGTCGATGACACCGAGAGTCATGCAACCACTGCCCCCAAGACTACTGCCACTGAGAAGACAACTACCGCAGGATCGGCCTAATGCAATATGCATACAAGAGCTCAAGGCTCTACTGCCAGGTAGGCTCTACATGATTTGGCTAGGTCTCTAATGAGTCCACGAGTCTATCTTAGTCTACATCCAATGATACACAATAAATAAGAGTTTTCCCATTCTATCATCCCTCGGGAGTCCAGTCCCATTCATCTGCCATGAACATAGCTTTCGCCATCTTATCAACATAGAGAGCCCCCTCGTAACGTAGCCTCTGATCGTTTGCAATAGCTCGTGTAAACTGAAATTTCTTCGGTGGGCTGTCTTTGTCGTCGTACGCATGTTCCTTCAGTGCCAGCCACGAGGTTTCGGTCGGTCTTTTCTTCCAGTCGGCATAAGGTATTGCGATAACATTGGCTGAGAGCATGGACCTCATGTAGCTCAAAATCGGCTCGAGCCGAACCCGCAATCCACAGTTGGTATGGTGTTTGTCGATCTGGTAACTTGGGCATTGCTGGAGCGTTGAGAGTAATTCTTCGATCTCAATCATCGCAGTATCAGGCACCAAATTCAGAGACACCGGACTGTAGTCTACAAGGAAGAGTAGGTTCTTGCTCACAAGGAACTTAAGCATTTGACCGAGCTGGTAAGAGTCACAAGCCGCGCTCGAGTCATAACCCAATTTACACTGTCTGTCTCGAGAAGAGAACAATGTAAGAAAATGACGCTGAACAGAGGAAACAGTGTTAAGGATACACTCGCGTCGATACCGGAGCTCCTCTATACAATAGTCAGTTCTGTATATGATCAGCACATAAGCCTCCACTTACCCTCTAATCCGTCAGGCAAATTCCACCACGCAGCAGTCATGTTAGTATCGGGGTCATGAAACTCGCTCCACAGACTGGATCCTCGCATGATGATTTCTCGGGTTGACTGTTGTAAACGCATAGCTTGTCCCAATAGCCACGCCACGAGAATCTTCTGACGCAATACCTGCTCTGCCTCAGTAGGACGTCCATCGTCACTTCGTAGGGGTTTGTTAGACGTCAATGGCCATTTAAACTTGAGCTCTGTGTTCAACACACGAGCGACAGCTGCCACACAATCGAACCGATCAGCAACAATTGCCAGCGTGGTGATGTACGACATGGTCCCACGAGATGTCTTGGTCGGCCGCTGATGTATGACATTGAGCATGTCTTCCATGGCATTCTCGCGTCCGGCAGCTTTGGTAGCGTCGTCGTCGTCGGTTATTGGAATCCAGGGTAGATCCTGGACTTCAGCCTCGGTGGCATTGATTTTCAACTGTGCGAGCTTCTCATGTATGTCCGATATGAGTTTAGCTTCTCTGAACTGAGAATTTGAGAGAAGATTTGAGAAATATTTTGAATGCTTCTTCAAAGCTAACAAATTGACTCGGTATGCCACGCGGAGTCTTGACTTCAAAGCCGAGCGGTCAGGAGGCTGAGTGCCAGCTTTTCTGCTAGCAGCGAGCTCTGCTTTGCGAGTCTTGTTGAGAGTACTAATGGATGTTTCAAAAGTCACATCCAAGACAATGTCACCAGCGGCATCGATTTCTACCACGGGAGGCAGATCTTTCTTAGAAGCCTCTGACCCGTCCGCATCGGCGGATGCTGCAGTCCCAGACTCGCCCATTTGCTAGGTGATGGGTTTTTGTCGACATGGAGATGTCAGCCTGTGTAGACTAGAGGTCCAGGTATGAATAGGTCGAGTGCCGTGAGAGCTGTCAATACCGTACAGTCTCAGTTGAGTAAAAGTCTTTGCATGCAGTGAAAATGATAAGATCTCAAGCATCCATTGGGCTAGGATGACGTCTAACTGCAGGGTACGTACCTCTTACGAGAATCAGCCCTGAACCCCCGCCACGGGCTGTGACGCTCCCGGAGCCTGGGGCAGTAAAGTCGTTGGGTTTTAGAGGTTGCACGAGGATTCCCGCCCCTGATTCCCGATGGGGTCCCCGCTAAATTCTCGTTGTGCCGCCTGAAGCCTGAGTTTGTTGTCAGTTGATTGGTCACTTTCGTCTAAGTGCAAACCAGGTTCGGAAAGCGTAGCTCCACTCGAGAAATCAATGTCCAACATCGTCACTCTCCGAGAACCAAACCAGGGCAGACCTGGCCCCAGATCCTTCGTCCTTCACCTGTTTTCATGGTATAGTTCCGCTCACGAGATTGAAAACGTTGCCTACTTATCGAAGCACGACTTCAGTCGACTGGTATGCCCTTACTTGCTCAAGTCCACCTGACAACTCTACATCGATCTTCTGCTGCGGACCCCATCACAAGTGGTGATATCCTGCTCTTCAACACGCTCCTTCAACGCATACCACGTTATATAACTCGCTCGATGGCATTGCAGACTTTAGCCTGCACAGCGCTCCAGTTCTCCAAGGTACGCTGGTGATCGAGAACTGGCGAACCCGACTTTGTACACCTTTCTTTTCCGACAATGGCACCATTCACTCGCGCCGCTATCGATTCTACGGTTACCCCTGCGATTCAGCTCCTTAGGATCACAGCTCGACCGTCAGCAACCTCGAACCATCTGATATCTCGATCGCACAATCGCCCGCAACATCAGAGAGGAGAAGCCCCTGGCTACATCAATAGTCTTCAACGTCCATCATCCTATTCTACGTGCGCGACTTGGTCCGAGAAATCGCGACAGGCTCGGCTTACACGTCCGAGGTTGCAGCCCAATGAATTATACCTGCCAGGATCCGATGTACACACACGACACAAGTTTCATACCTACTTCGTAACGCATCTACCGTCCTCCTCTGTCCATCCCGACTCTCGTCCTAGAGGACCGGGTCATAAACTCCCGCGCGATGCTGCGACCCCTCACACTCCAAGCTCTGGGCCAGTCCCCGCTGTCGCCCCGCCCTATATCCCAACAACCCGAGATTTGACGGTGGTACGCATCCCAATGCGCCGAGCAAAGCATCACCTTGGAGTCGCGACAGATCGAGGAAGTCGTCCTTATAATGAGGACCGGGAACAGGCTGGCACGATCAGCCTTCCGGCATTTGCGAGGAGGGCACCCCGAAGTGTACAACAAAAGCCCGGAGAGGCTACAGCAGCTGACAGTGCCTGGGGAGATCCTCAGATCTTTTACTTTGGTATTTTTGATGGTCATGGTGGAAGCGAATGTGCTGAATTCGTTCGGGATGAGTTGCCGGGTTACATAGAGAAAGCCTCGGAAGAATTCGGACTCCAGAGCAGTTTGCGTAAGAAGAAGCCAGGTCGCGAGGGCATTCACAACCATCATCATGACCACAAACACAAACTATCTCATCCAGCCAAAGAACCTTCAACGAAGCGTGCGGCTCTCGACTCAGTGCCCATGAAGGGACCGGATGAAGTCAAGCACGAGATAAATGTGCCTGATGCAAAGAATGGTGGAACTACCGAAAAGCCAGTTCACGGAGAGAGAATAACAAGCGCAGCCTCACCACCAGCTGAAGTCACGGACCTTGCAAAAGCAATTCGCATGGAGAAGGGTTTGGTCAAGGAATACCGAGATACTATCGGCGGATATTTCAGACGCTTTCACCCCCAACACTTTGTTCTCTCACGAGACGACCACCCCGGCGAAGGACGTAAAATCACGATAGAATCGGTTCTTGCATACGCCTTCTTGCGGGCTGACCTCGACTTTGTATCTGCACAGGCCCGTAAGCTAGACCCTGATGACACCAAAAGTGGCGATACTCCTGTAAACAATGATGAGGTATTTGGCCGTCCATCTACGCCATCTGGGCATGGCATAGGGGGACCGGCGCGCTTCAAAGGTGGCTCGACAGCCTCAGTAGTCCTTATTTCTACACCAACACCCGCTCCTTTCTGGCACCCGGCAGCTCAGTCCACCCTGATATGCGCTCATGTCGGCGACAGCCGCATTCTACTCTGCGACACTGCTACCGGTCTAGCCCAGCCTTTGACATCTGACCACCATCCTAGTACTCCAACCGAGAGTCGCCGATTACGACGCTATGCGCCTGCTGGATCAATGGTTTCGGGTGATAGTTTTGGTGAAGAGCGTATTGCAGGCCTGGCCAACAGTCGTGCCTTTGGAGACATGGGAAGTAAACGCATCGGCGTCTCAGCCGAGCCAGAGCTTACGCGAGTTGAGATGGGACCTGCACAGTACTCGTTCCTTGTGCTCATGACGGATGGTATCTCTGGCACTCTTAGCGATCAAGAGATTGTCGATGTTGTCAAAGAGGCTCGAACGCCCGAGGACGGAGCTCGCAACGTTGTCAAGTACGCCACTGAGGTTTCTTCCGACGGCGATAATGCGACTTGCCAAGTTGTGCGTCTCGGCGGCTGGGAGCGTCGATCTGAGGGCGGAGTCGGCAGTATGGGTACTAAGGAGATTCGTGATGCGCGTACCGCAGAAGCCCAAGATCCACGACGAGGAAAGAGGTGAAAGATTTTAACGACCAAAGCAAGAAAATCAGTGTTTGGATACATAAAGCGGGAGCTCCGAGTGTTGAGAAATGGAGAGGAATTCGAGATGGAGCATTCAGCCATGTTCCACATCAGGGACATGTTGCTGTTTTCATTCTCACTTGTATTGCATAGGAACAGGAGTTTACAGGGGCAACAAAAATCGACATAGCAAGCGCTTAGGGGCCATCAGCTCATCTGGGCCACATTTGCCTTGATTGCCAGTCGCGGTAGTGGGATGTATGGCGTTTTATTGAAGGGCATGCACGTATTTCATACTCTTATCATTGAAGATTAACTAGGCCATCTTGTAGGCTCTAAAAACAAGTTGCATCCTCTTGTCCTGTGTACTGGATATCAAAGCGGCCGTTACCTTTTATTCAATCCATTGCCCCTGGCTATCCCCAAACGTACCTTATCCAATCCCGCAAAGTTCCATGATCTCATAATTAATTCATGACCATCCCTTTACTCTCACGCCAGATTTGGCCTGTCTAATAGCCGTGTCGTGAGCCAGGATACTGGTTCCAACCAGGAGGTTGTTGTCCAGGGGGTGGTCCACCATAGCCTTGGTAGCCGCCGTATGGGGGCTGCTGAGGGGGAGGAGCCCCGTAACCTGGACCCCCATATTGTTGAGGGAGAGGAGCACCATATTGGCCTGGAGGTGGTCCGCCATATTGTCCTGGGGGGGCTCCATATTGGCCTGGAGGTGGTCCGCCATATTGGCCGGGGGGAGCTCCATACTGAGGCTGAGGAGGGGGAGCACCGTAGCCAGCACCATAGTCAGCACCATATGAAGGCTGCGGGGGAGGCGCGTTGTATCCTCCTTGCTGTGAGTATCCAGAATCAGATTGTGCGTAACTAGGGTTCTGGCCGTAGTCGAACGACGTCTGGCTTGGCGGCGCAGGAGAATTCGACATATAGCCTGTGGCTGGGTTGCCGTCTTTGCCCTCCATGGAGTCAAGATCTCGGGTCTTGACTTGCGACCACAAGGACCCTGCGACCTTACCATGTCCCGCGTTAGACATATCGCCAAACGTGCCGTGGTTACAGCCAGCGCCACCAATAGTGCGGCTCGATCCCTGAACTTGGTTGAGAATGTGGTTCTTGTGGTTCTTGACGGAATCAGAGGAAAGGAGATGCGCGAGCTCGTGACGACGAGGGTGCTCATCTGCCCATTTCTTCACGGTCTTGTACATATCACGCTGGATCTCAACATGATCGTCACGAGCAGCAGGGTGATGGAATGCACGGAGCACGTCATTAACGACCTCGTCCACAGAGACGCCAGTGTTTTCCCAAGCATAGAGAATACGACTGGGCTTGTTAGCTATTGAGAGTGATCGATTAGGGTTGATGAACTTACGGAACTGTGTACTGCAGAATAGTGGCAGCGATACGCCCAGCACAAGAGTTGAGAATGTTTGTAAAGTGATCCTTGGACAACATGGAATGGGTTGGGTCTGAGCACTGTGGGTTGTCCCAAGGCTCATATTGAGATTTGGCGCTGGCCGTGATAACACCAGATGATCCGTCTTTCAAGACCTTCGACACTTGGTTGATGATAGGTCGGATAAAAGGAGCAAGGAGACCCAGAATGAAAGCAGTAAGGGTTTCGCTAATCTTCTCGAGAAGCTTCTCCAGGCCGGGGACCTTGGCAATACCGCGGCTGATTGCCTTGACGATCTTGTCGCGGAATTCAAGGATTGGGTAGATCTTGCGTGCAGTTTCAACAGGGTCGAAGTCAGGGCTCATGCCGGGGACTTGATTGGCATTGTCGCGAGACAAGTCGCCACGGCTCTGTTGGTAGCCTCTGTTGCGCTGTTCCTGGGCCTCGGAGTTGGCCTTGAGGTCCCTGGCTTGAGAAGCAAATCCATCACCGACTCCGGGAAGCTTCGATACCAAACCGATAAAGTCTGAAGGGTTGGAATTGATTCCAAGAAATCCTCCAAGAAGCGACCGTTCGCCGCCACCGCCACCGCCACCAGAGCGGTTGGATGAGCCCTCGGCATTCTTGAGGGCAACCTCAACCTCATCGACTTCAGATTGAGTGAAGTGATCAGAGGCTTCTCCGATTACGGAATGCAAGAAATCGACAGCTCCAAAGGTGCCAGTCACGAGAGGGAAGACACGCTTTCCACGAAGCTTGATTTCAGTGTGCGCACCGCAATGGGTGAACACAGAGTGGTAGCCAAGCTCGCGAAGAGCAAGCTCACAGTAGTTGCTGTGGGCACTGAAATCTTCCATAGTGTGCAGTGCCTGGCCAAGACATCTCAAGGCCTCGCAAAGGTCATCCTCGTTTCCCTTGTTGGAGCCACTGGTGTAGAGACGGCCATAGTGGATGCTGCGTGCAAAGCTGTATCGCAGATACGCTGCACTGGTTGCCCAGTTTCCGTTCTCGTTTGCGATGTAGTTCTTCATACCCGTGTGAGGATCGATCTCAGTCTCTATTTTATCGACAGGACCTCTTAATCTTTTATCGAAGGTGCGAGCATCGACTCCGTCTCCGTAGCCGAGGGGGTTGTCAATGTGTTCTTCTGGACGATAGACACCGAGGCGGTCCGCGGTGACCTCGAATTCGCCTGTAGCGTAGCCATGAGCCATAAACGAGAGAACCCAAACCTGTCAAAGAGAAAGGGTGAGCATTAGATTCGCAGCCTGGAGTTAGGTAGTGAGCCATACCAAAATACGAACAGTCTCAGCATTGACGCCTTTCAGACTACCAACGTCAACAGCCTGGGAGTAGTCGCGTAACCAGTTTCCAAAGTAAGTACGTTTGATAAGCATAGAAGTCCATTTCTTTCCGTGTAGGAACGCGATCGTCTCGAGCATATCCTCAATGTCTAGGCACGAGGTTAGCAATGCGATGCGACGAGGTTGAGATGGAGGGGTAACTTGCCTCCATGGCGCCAGTTGTGACCTTCAACCTATGCGCGTATTAGCAAAGAGCAGGGAACGTGTTGGAGGTGGTGTTGAAGACTAACCTGGGCGATTGAAGGAATGTTTCCAGCACCAAAGGCATTAGCTTTGCCAGGAAGCAGAATGAGGCATACTGCGATTAACAGTAGCCACGAGCCCCGCGGCATGGAAAATGACGGCATTGCGAATTAGCGATGCAGCCCTATGGCGGGGTTGTGTAGCAAGGGAACGGGCTATATGAAGAAGAGAGATATATATTCAGGAGGAAAGGGTGTAGACCAAATGTATGGTAATGGGAGGATCGCAGCAACGGCGGAGAAGAGGTTTAAAAAGTTGATCAACTTGAGGTATGGAGGTCAAGGGAAGAAGAAAGCGTGATATGGGGATTAGTTCCATTACCACAGGTCACATTGATGACGGGATCTGCTGTGGCTGGTTGGTGGGCTCCAACCTTCAGCTCCAAGTTTCCATTCCCATGCTTAACTCGAATGGGGCCTTGATTGGGCTGTTGCTGTATCGACCAGCCCTAATGAAGTAAGGTGATGTTTATTAGGTCAGGTTAACTTGAGAGGCCTCTTCTCCTTCAGGTCGTCACTAAGAGTTGGGTATGAAGCCTACCTAGTACCTACCAAGATACCTTAGTACCTTAACCCATAGGGTTGTACCTTGTGGCTTGGGCTTGGCACCTACAACTTGAAGCTCAGCCTGAAAATACGTAAACATATCTTGGCATTTTGCAGCCCAAGGCTTGTCTATGGCAAAGAAACCCTTGGGCATTGTAAAGATGATATTAATCTCTCCATGTTTAAACAGTAAACTCCCAGTCCTGCTGACTGCCATCCATTGCTGATCTCACAGGTTGGGTATGAATGGAGTAAGCCGATGCGTAATCAATTTCTCAAGCATGGATGGATGTTTACCTTGAACAAAACTCGAACGTTTTGTTTCAAGTCCAGAGTGTAAGTCGATGTCTATAGCATCATGATCAAGTAAGTGCATACGTCTATTCTTCATTGCTAACACTGTAACCCACTTATTAAAATGAGTTCTCCAAATTACTGCAGAAGACAAAAAAAAAATGGGATCGGTAATAACACCAGAGAAGATCGAGTCTAGTGGAGTTCAATTGCCAGTAAAGGAGATCCGGCTTCTTCGGAGAATAGGTCACCCTTGCATTGCAGCACAGTACAACGTTTTCTGATCGGAGCATGCGGAAGACTGAGAATCCGATGTTCTCTGCTCATTCGACCACTCACAGTCCGCGCAGGAAAGCTACCGGAATCCATAGGCCCATTGATCGACTGATTTGTAGGACACTTGGCTCTAAATTACCCAGATAGGAAAGATAGCATAAGCCGTTTCTTGAGTGCTGACATTAAGAGGTCCAGATGCGAATATTATATCTCTAACAATACTGCGTTCAGCCAAATTAAAGTGCATGCGTCTTATATGTGATGCAACTCGCCACCATCAACAGATTGTCGTTACTGTGTGCACCTCGATCACCGCTGAGCATTGATAACCAGGTCCAGTTAGTCTAACATCGCATAAATTAGGGTGCGTGTTGCTCTTCACAACACTTCATTCTCGCCTTCAACTCAATACCAGAAACCATCATTCCGCAGATAATTTAAAATGTAAACGTCGTCCTATTTGTCTTTCTAACGAATAATCTAACATCACCCGTGTTTCCCGGAGTTGTGGCCTGTTTCATGGTCATTGTTGCGCCACTCGGTTGCTAACACGCATGGGGATCCTCATTAGAAAAAAACATCCCCTAATGGACCCCTGTGCGGCGACTTTGAATCTGCCGCTCACGCCGCCCTTTTCCCTTTGACAGCCTTGATCTTAAACTCTTCTTAACCCTTCTCTTTAGGTTTCAATCTCTCTTTTTCTATCCTTCCACTCTCCTTCGATCCCTTCCTGTATCAATCCTCCTTGGCTGTCGAAAAGGTTCCCCGCCTCTTTTACTTGCGCGTTGCCTGATCGCCTCGACTTCAACAGCCGCCTCTTCCGTCAACTCCGACCGTCACTTCAACAAGATGCCTGGACGTACACTCCCAACCTTCACCCATGCCGAGGTCGAAGCGCACAACTCGGGAGACTCGTGCTATGTCACTATCGGCAACAAGGTCTACGATATCACCGACTTCGTCGAGGACCATCCTGGCGGTCCCGAATACATCCTCGATTGGGCCGGCCGCGATATTGAAGACATCCTCAAGGACTCCGATTCTCATACACACTCTGACTCTGCCTACGAAATTCTCGACGAGAGCCTCGTTGGATTCCTTGTGTCTGAAAAGGCCGTCAATGGGCATGTCAACGGGAACGCCAATGGTAACGGCAATGTGAAGCTCCCCAACGGAGACGCCAATATCGCAGTTCATCCTCGAACCGGAATGTCTTGTGCAGAGGATATGAGCAAGGATACAGATTACAACCAGGACTACAAGAGGCACAAGTTCCTCGACTTGAGCAGACCTCTCTTCCCTCAGATTTGGTACGGTGGCTTCTCCAAAGAGTTCTACCTTGACCAGGTTCATCGCCCTCGCCACTACAAGGGCGGCCAGTCTGCACCTCTGTTTGGAAACTTCCTTGAGCCTCTCTCCAAAACAGCTTGGTGGGTAGTTCCTCTCGTCTGGCTGCCATGTGTCACATATGGCGTTTACACTGCTTCCCAAGGCTTCGACAACCAGCTCTACACCCTCAGCTATTGGCTACTTGGTGTTTTCTTATGGACCCTCATCGAATATGTCCTGCACCGCCTGCTGTTCCATCTTGACTAGTAAGTTCTATATTCGCTCCTTTCCTTTCTGAGCTTGCTTGCTAACATGAATAGCTATCTGCCTGATAACCGCGTAGGAATCACCCTTCACTTCATCCTCCACGGCATCCATCATTATCTCCCCATGGACAAATATCGTCTTGTCATGCCTCCTACCCTCTTCGCTGCTTTGGCCGCTCCTTTCTGGAAGCTTGCCCATGGCATTCTTTTCCACAACTGGTATGCTGCCACTGCTGCCTACAGTGGAGGTGTCTTTGGATATATTTGCTACGACCTCACACACTACTTCCTTCACCATCAAGACCTGCCTTTGTGGTACAAGGAGCTCAAGAAGTACCATCTTGCTCACCACTTCCTCGACTATGAGCTTGGTTTCGGAGTCACAAGCAAGTTCTGGGACACTGTTTTCGGCACCGAGCTTGTTTACAACACCAAAAAGACGAAATAAGTCCACCGCAATACATGCAATTTTCTTTCTGGCGCACATTGAATAAGCTCAAGCCAGGATACGGTATATATGTCTTGCTGTCAGAGTGGTTGGCGCACACTGGGTTGCACGGACAGTCATGATTTATGGATGGTAACGAATATGTGGGCACTGGCATTAACGGCATCGAATCATGGTCATACATAGTTTTAATGGTTGGGACTGGTACTCCCAATGGATCAGTCTATTCTTGGACAGAGTCACTTTATTATAATAATAATAATACAAACTTTTCACAATCAATCCCTCTTTCATCTCCTCTAGTTCCTATTACTGATGCTCAGGTGTGACAAAAGACCGGGATGGTACTCCTAAGATTATCAAATTCTTTGATTAAGTTGTGATGTACATTGATAGGCGGAACCCCAGGAAATGTCACAAGGATTTCCCAGGATTGATTTTACTCGTCGCGCGTTGATATTAGAAATAAAAGTGAGGCCTTATACAGTAATCTAATCTAGACCCTTCCCTCAAGATTTTGGTGAGTAATTCTGCGGCATGGCCGACGTGGTGACTTGCAATGCTTGCCACGTGTCGCGTCACGTGCAGGCAAGACGCTTTGAACTTTGACGATGAGTCTGGCCAAAAGCTTATCCCGTCAGGACTTTTTAAGGCAACCTCTCCAACAGACCTTACCTTACACTCATCGGCCACAAATATCAGCTCATACGGCACGAAATCTATCAGACATCTTTCCGGATCGAATAATTCGCAAATTCCGAACTTGGACGTCCCTCGACGAATTTAATACGCAGACACTATGGCTACCTTGGACGTGGAAGCCCTCCTCGATGCCACAGCGAAGGATACAATCGAGCAGAAGACCAAGAGCCCCGTAGATGATAGGACGCGAGATGAGCCTGAACGTAGAGACCGAGATCGTGGCAATGGTCGCGACGCAAGTCGACAACGTGACCGCGATCATGGTCGACGCCGAGATCGAAGAGACAGTGCCAATCGAAGCCGCAGAGACACACCCGACATTGTAGGAACGCCTCGAAGCGATGCTGGAAGCCATAAGAGTAGGAGGAGAAGTCGCAGTCGTGATAGCGACCGCCGTCACTCACGCCGAAACAGAGACGGCGACTATTATCGAGGTGGGCGACGTTCACGCTCTCGATCTCGCTCCCCTTACCGTCATTACCGCCCCCGAGATGACCGCGATCCCCGTGACAGGAGAGACCGTGATCGACGCAACCGTGGTGAATTTGGACGCGGTCGGGACGAAGAGCGCCGTGAAACTAAGCGTGAAGACGGCAACCCACAGCTTACCGAAGACGAACGCGATCGCCGTACTGTGTTTGTACAACAACTTGCCGCTCGCCTGCGCACTCGCGAACTGAAGGAATTTTTTGAAAAGGTCGGACCTGTCAATGAGGCCCAGATCGTCAAAGACCGTATCAGCCAAAGATCCAAGGGGTAAGCCAAACAACGGTCATTCAATGGGATTTTGATTGCTAACAAAAGACAGAGTTGGTTATGTCGAATTCAAGAACGAAGAATCTGTTACCCAGGCGCTTCAACTTACCGGACAGAAACTCCTAGGTATCCCTGTCATTGTTCAAGTGACAGAAGCCGAAAAGAACCGACAGGCCCGAAACCCTGAAGCTTCAGGTCCGCATCCCAATTCCATCCCATTCCACCGTCTTTACGTTGGCAACATTCATTTCAACGTTACCGAGCAAGATTTGCAGGCTGTCTTTGAGCCATTCGGTGAGCTTGAATTTGTTCAACTTCAAAAAGATGAAAATGGCCGCAGCCGCGGCTACGGCTTTGTCCAGTGAGTTTAGTATTCTCGACCGTGTGTATCATTTACTGACATTTACAGGTTTCGCGATGCTGGTCAGGCCCGAGAGGCACTGGAGAAGATGAACGGCTTCGATTTAGCTGGACGTCCTATTCGTGTCGGACTCGGAAACGATAAGTTTACCCCTGAAAGTACTGCCAACATGCTGCAGAGATTTTCCGGCCAGAACCAACAGAATCAGAACTTCCAAGGTTCCGCGTTCTCTGGTTCTGGCGGGCGTGGCCCTCAAAACTCTACATTCGACCGCGCCGGAGGTCGAGATAACGAGAAGACGGGAGGTGCCAGTGCTCTTGACGACACCGATGTCGCTGGTGTCAACTTTAACAACTATAGTCGCGATGCATTGATGAGGAAACTTGCCCGAACAGACGATAGCAACACCAACGGCAATGACGAGCGACAGGTACTAAAGCCCAAGACAGAGACGAAGCCATTGCCTGTTAATGTCAACATGGCCAGTCGCTGTGTTGTGCTGCATAATATGTTTGACCCTGAAGAGTACGTACCTTTATCAATTTCTTTTGATGAGCGAATGACTGACAGTCCACAGAGAGACAGGCACCGACTGGGTCAAAGAGCTTGAGGACGACGTTCGTCAAGAGGCCGAGAGCAAGTATGGACACGTCGTTCACATCTCGGTTGACCCCAACTCCAAGGGTGACATCTATCTCAAGTTTGACAAAGTCCAGGGCGGCGAGAACGCCATCAAAGGCCTCAACGGCCGATATTTCGGCGGACGGATGATTGACGCGTCGCCTGTTGTAGATGCCGTCTACAGCAGTTTGTTTTCTCGTACCCGGGCAATCTAAAGCTAATGTTGGGCCTTGGACAACGCTCTCTAGGACTCTTGCAGGTTAGCAGAGTCCATACCAACTGGCTGAGGAGCATCACTAAGAGTTTCTGGCATCCAACAGACTTGAAGTCTCAGCTACTTCCGGAAATCCCACCGTTGTCGCTCTTATACACGCTCGCGACACGATCTACTCACTGTCGACATCTGACGACTCGAATTCATGCATCAAGGTTTTCAAAATTTCAGGCTTCGCATATCATTTTTAACCATGTCACGGTGTCGCAGGTTTCGCTTTATTTCTTACCTCCTTACCTACCTAATCTGGAGTCGACGCGCACGCGCCCCTATCCGGATCTCTGATCAATACCTAGGTTCAGCACTCGTTAAGTCGCAAGGACCACTGCTGATGTCTTGTAACCCTAGGATGGCCTCCCCCTTTACTAAGGAAGGGGCAGCAACCCAGACTTTCGCCTCTTGTTACCTGAATAGTTTGTTACAAATATAGAATGTGTTGAGATTGATGGATGCTTATTTGTGAATATGCGTAGTGACAGATTAAGGTGAGAAGGGTCAAGGAGTTTGGTCGTTCTTTTACTGATGATGCTCAGGTACGCCAAGCACATGCCGTACATGCAACATTGTGAAATTCAAAATGGAGATTTTGGTACTTGGTCAGTCTCTTGGTCAGGTAGAAACAATAAGTCTATCGCTCATTGATGCGGGTATACTGAATATAGCGATGCCTCGACGTGTCCAGCATGTGTTGTGCAGCTTAGCAGAGCGGGTGAGAAATCGTGAGATTTCTTACATCTCGTGCCATCTTCAAGGATGACGAGAACATATTAGTTGCTCCTTCATTTGTTTTATCGTCTACCACAGTTTCAATTCGATCACTTGATCAGCTTTCCTATCCCTTGCCCTGCCTAATATCATGTCTCGTGTCATACATGCACCAGACTAACATCTTTGACATGTCGATCACATGTGTCCTCCTGAACACCTTTTGCTTTCACAGCCTGATAACGACTTGCAATTCAAGTGACTTGTTTGCTTGCAGTACATTCAGAAATTGATTACCTTGCTTGAACTCACTAAGACGCAAACACAGTCGAGTGGCATGTGTTTGTTGGCAACTGGCAGCCAGTGCCAGGCACCTACAACCGACTCCCGTCAGTCCCTCTCAGCGGCCAAATGGAACCAGAGAACATGTTTCTAGAGCTTTAGAGGCCGCTTCTTCAATCTCTTCCTCCCCCTCTCTATATCATCCCCTGTTCTTCATTCATCCCTACAAACAAGGAGTCTTTGGTGGTTACTATATCAACGCACTCTGGCATCGTTCGTCTCTTTGATTTGAGTGTTGTCCATTCTATTTGCGTGTTGGGCAAACGGAAAGCTTCTCATTCATCCGAGTACCAAACACAAGACGAAGATCAAACAAAAAATTTTGTCTCGGGGGTGGTTTAGCGCTTTCTTCTTTGCAGCTCACTTTGCCATCAAGTCTCCTCTCCACAACAAACCTCCCTCTACCTGTTTCTAATATCGTCACTCGTGGAAAGGTTGATTGCACCCGTCATACTCGAGCAATAGTTTGCTCAGTAGATTATGACATACGAGCACAACACTTCCTCTTCTACTGATAGTCGTTTTACTCAACAACATCCCGCGTCGAGGTGGTCTTCTAGCAGCGAAAGCCGTGATACCAAGCCTTTCACCACCATGTTGAGCATCAACTTTTCGACTCCCCTTGCGGGGGCTGCTCGTTCCGAGAGAATCAAGCAGATGACCAACAATCATGTAAGTTATCGAGTCTTGTCCTTCCTCTTGCGCGTGATTATTTCATTCGTAAAAGTCGAGTTGCTGCACAAAGGCCTAACTACATCACCATCACCACCATCATCACCACCATCATCATACTGACATATTGCAGCCGGCCTTTGAGAAGTCACGTATGTCTCAAGAGATCCTCGTCAAGATCCAGACCTCTCTGCGCCGAATGCCTGGTGTTTCCTCCAAGGAATCCAACGAGATTGTCGCGCAGCTACAGGAAGTTGGACAGATCGTCAGCACTGAGACGAGTCAGCTTGTCGATGCGCTCATGAATTTGACGCTCGATCAAGAGGATACTGACAAGGCCATTGCACGCATGAGCATCGAGGCAAACCTCGCCAAGGCCGAGGCTGATGACCAAGCTCACAACATGAGCAACCTTCGCGTTGAGCTGGCGAATGAGAAGGCTAAGAGACAGGAGGCTGAGTCTGAAGTCGTCAAGGTCATGGACGAGCTTCAGAAGCTCTCGCGGGAGTTCAAGTCGCTCAAGGGTGGAGATCGCGATGGTAGCCCTGATAGCTGTGCACCATCTCCCAATCGTGATGACATGATCAAAGTAAGTCACTTATGCTGTATCCTTGTGTTGAAATGACTAACCTTCCATCCAGCAGCTTGAAGACACCATCAAGCATCTTGAAGATCAAGTCAACTCTCGCCGATCTCTCTGGGTTATGAGGAACCCCAGTCCAAGCTCCGTGGCTCGCGCTATCGAGACCATCGCTGAGGCCTGCCCGGACAAGGGCGCTGTCCAAAAGTCCATTCTGTCCCTGCGTCCTGATGGCCACGAAGAGACCAACTCTCGTGATACCAAGCCTGCCAGCTTCAACGAAGTCGCGGTCCAGCCACAACGTCCTGCTTCTACTTTCCAAAGCAGCCGTCCTCCCTCGACTCTGCCAACTCGCTTTGGATCTCACATCGTGCCTGCTCCTCCTCGCCCATCATCTACTGCGCCAAGCGATCGTCGGTTTGGTCAGTGGGCGCCTCCTACTCCTGTGCAGAGTCAGTCTCGATATGGGCCTCCTCCTGCCACTAGCACTGGACCTCAGTCCATGTTCGGCCGCAATGCTCCTCGTCGAGGATTAAGCAGCAGTAACTACCGTCCTAATGCCCCGGAGTTCTATCCTCAGTCCTACGGGCACCCTGACAAGAGCTCTCCCGCCAAGAGTAATAGTGGATTCAACCAGCAGCGTCGGGAGTATTACCCTCCAACTCCCTCCAACAGTCGCAACAAGTACAGCCGCTTCCGCGATGCTGTCACTACCCCTGACTACACTGCCCCTCCTGGTGTGCTGACCACACGCCCTCCTTTCCCCGGTCCTCCAATCCACGTCACCGATATAACTATCACGGCCTGGCACGATCAGCTGATGGACATGTATGCCGCTGTCCGCCGCTTTGTTAACGAATACGCCAGTGAGCCTACCTTTGTCAACCCTACAGACCTTTCCAGCACTCGACTCTGGCCTGTTCTTCTTGCTGCCTACCACCCGCTGTCTGAGCCTGAGGCCATATCCTATCTTGATTTCCACCTGAAGGAGGATAGTTCCAAGTGCTGCTTGGTCACTCGTGTCATGGTTGACTACATTGTCAACAGAGTTTGGGTCCCTCGCGCCTGGATGGGGGCTGAGAAGGATGCCACTTACGGCCTCATTGACGTTGAGAAGGAGTTTGAGAAAACTCAAGGTACGCCCCTCTAGATCTTCATATCGCTTATCTCATGCTAACTGTTGTTCAATAGGCCAGCCAGCTGCCCGTCGTCAGCACATCCTTGACCGTCAGGCAAGCATCATCGACTCGATCCTCAAGCTAGATAGTTTCGAAGAATTCAGCAAGCTCCGATGCCAAGAGATATCCGAGGTCATTCTACACATGGTCGAGCCACTCATCAACCCCAAGGCTGACCCTGAGGAGCTTTGGGAGGAACTTGAAGGCGTCTCCGCTGCAGCATGGGCCTTATCGAGCCGCATTCTCAGCAGCCGCTTGACTTTCGACTTCCGCTTCCCCGAGATCGGAAGCCGATACTCGTTCCAGTCCATGCTTCCCATCTGGCCTGATGTTGAGCCGGCGGAGCTACAGTCTGACCACTGGCGGGTTGCTCTTGTCACTACACCCGTCGTGACTGTTCGGAATGACACCGGTGCAAATATCTCGGCGCACTCAGTTTGCGTGGCCGACGTCGTATGTATGCGATAAATCACCAGCCGCTGTTTTATAGTTGCTGGGCTGTTGAATCTGTAAGATTCTTAAGAGTATGGTGACTACTACAGTTGTACCGTCATGTCAACAAAGATTTTTGACATGATTCCACGCAGCACTTACAGACTGCGACCACTTGGAGAAGATTCATGCCTCCTCTACTAGCGCGACTAAGATTCAATCGCTCAAACAAAACGGGCGATTATTGGCGTTTCTACTTGATTTCACGGACATTTGCTTTCATTCTCCATGCGATGTCTTCTGCATGCACAACGATATTGGGTTCTCTTTCACGGATGGATATACACGCCCAGATACGACATCTCTCTTCCCCTTCTGGAGATAACCGATGGATCTATACCCCATAAATGAGTTCATTTCTTTGCATTCTTCTTTTCCTTCATGGGGAAAAAACACAGGAAAATGGGACAAAGGGGTTCTTGGTGGTTGACTATGCAGTCAGTCTTCGGGAGGCAATACAGCACGAACTGCTACTACTACGGGGGTCACGAAAAGTCCTGGGAAATTTCACTTACTTGAGCTAGTCAAGGTGAAAACATTCGAGACAGACGTAGACATAAGTGGTCTTAGATGTTGTAATGAACTTTTGGCGCATTAAACTACTTATCGACGTGATTGTGATTGATTTGCTCTCGTGGGAGATCGCCATTCCGGTCTGTAGACCTGATTTGACGTTTATTCTATGCGGCTGTCCAGAACACCCCGGATATAGCAATAAAGCAGAGTACCGACCCTTTAGTAATACAATAGAAGAAAGAAGCAACTATCCAGATGCGTCAGAAGCCATCTCCACTACAAATGAGGTATTAGTAGCGACGGCCCTGAGGAGAATCACGGGTAGATTTGCGATCCAGTCGTCGCACAACCGCACCAAGCACAACCTTGAGAATTCCATCTGCGGTCAACGCCCTACTGTTGTCCGAGGTAGTCGAGTTCCAGGTTGCTGTATCAACCATATCGCGGATGCCCTGCTCAGCGAGGTCATCGTCTAGCTCTCGAAGAGCCTTTGTCGCCTCAGGTTCGTTTCCAACTTGGAAGAACTGGATTCCAACCTGGTGAGGAGGCGCCTCGATCTGGTCGAGCTTCCTGGCATGGTGCACGATGATGCCCTCTGGGTCGTCGCTGGGGCAGCCGTCGGTGATGACGATGATGTTGACCGGCTTGATCGAGTCAAGGTTACCAGAGCGGCGCGAGATGTGTGAAACGTATGGCTTGAGAATACTATGAAGACGAGCACCCGTGGGTGTTGAGCCACACGGACGAACAGATTCGAAGAGCTGCTGGACCTGGCGGGCGTCACGGATCTGGAAGTATCCGCCAGGGGCTTGGACACCGGAGCCAACAGCGGACGAGCGGTGGTTCAGGAAATAAACGTCGATACCGTCCGGGTCGTGCATTGTGCAGAGAGGAGCAATGGCACTAAGTGCTTTCCGAACTTCTTGCCATGAACGGCCGGCCATGGAACCAGAATCGTCGATGAGAAAGATGGTGTCGAAGGTGGAGAGAAAGGCATACTTGTCTTCGGCGCTGGTGACACTGGAGATACTGGGAGCTGAGGAGGATGTGCCACGGGGGTCAAGATGGGATGTCTTCAATGTAGGCTCATAAGCAGGAGGTGCTTCCTCAGCTGGATGATGTGTGAGTAGGGTTACACGAGGAGCCTCTTAGTTTAACTTACTGGTATCGAGGAAGGGATTTTTGCCGCGACGAGCGTTAGTGGTATTTGAGTTGCCCATATTGTAGTTGTAGTCGTAATTACAATTATGGTTGTTCTGTAAGTATTCTCTGGTCTTTTTGGTTGCGAATTTATCCTTGATGCGGTTGATTAATCTTGGTGGTGAAGTTGCATGAGGCATGTTGGGCAAAAGGAAGGCAGGTGCTGTGTTGTGTCGTGTTGTTTCTTTAAGTATAGATTTCAGCGAGAGTTTGGAAGGTTATTCACTGGATTGGAAGTGCCGAAAGTCTATGAGAGCGTGTGATGATATCAGGTGAGGAAGGCTTGTTGATAGAACTCTTTGTTGACGATATGTCCAATCGCTAAGTATTTATGTAGACTGTTGATTGTATTGGCTTATTTAGGGATGTATACATCAAGCGGGGACCTGGTATGGCTTTATATCAATCAATGCAACTTCTCCATCTACAATTATGTAAGTTATAAGGCATGACACCAATTTCCTTCGCCACCAGCGATCGATACCAACATCACAGTGTCTGGTCATTGTTTCGCCTTTTCCATGGCGCAGCTGGTTCGCCTTGAGGCATACTCAACCCCGCCAACACGGATAATGTATATGGAAATCGGCCAAGGCATATCTGATGGGGAGGCACTGACCTCTCAGCCACCAGAACGTGACCAATGATCTTACAGCACAGCCCCCCTGGCCTGTCACTCACAATTTCGATCGGTTCCATCCTGTTGGAAGTTCGGGGGACCCTGCATGACTTGCTTGAGCCTACAATCGCTGTATTTTTACTGCGCTTCTTTGTCTTGGAGCCAATAGAATTACACCCTCACCAGCAAATTTCCCCTGAGTTTGGACGTCCATGTTTCGAAATACGCCTTACCAGAAAGAAGACCTCCCTCAACTGTATGCATCCAAATCTTGTGAGGCTTGAGCCTCAATGGGCAAACTCACCTTAATGACAATCACATGTGTTTGTGACGCTTTCATCTGTAGGTTTGTTACTGTTTGCAGCAATCTACATTGTACAATTACTCCATCTTCTGCGCGATTGCGAAGATATAGGCGGACTACCAAGTATAGACGATTAACAACTACCTACGTTTGGGGTCCAACACTCGATTGCCAGGTCGTTATTATTATAATACGGTGTTACACTTAACAACCCTTCTACTCCTAACAACAACGGCTAAAGCTATATCCCAAGGGTGATCACGTTGATGTGGGATCATGGCTCAAAAGACTCTGCGGTAACGACATAGCTTCTCTGCTGGGGTTGATCCTCGACAATCACCGAATTATTTGCTGTCCTCCCATATCGTGACTGACCGACCCTATCGAATGGCTGCTTGTCACGTTCTGTCTGGCATGAGTAACCTAATGCAACGGGTATTCAGTCTTTCGCGGGGCACGAAAGTAGCTATGGGACAAACCCATACATTAAAAGTTCAAGAGGCTCACATTTTTTCATGTCACACATATATATGTCAAGTGGTGCCATTTTGGTGAAGAAGATTATATATTACTATTTCTCAATGAATGTGAGCACCAAAGTCCACCGCCGAAGTCAGGCCTTAGGCCGGGTATCACCACCATCCCAGAGCCCATGCAACCATGAGAGACGGCACAGGCTTTGTGTGACAACAGCATGAATCTGTCGCCTCCCGTCGCCATCTCCCATGTGCGCGCCCCCTTCTTTGCCTGCCACAAACAGCATCAACATCCATCCATTCTCTAACATGTCGCGCCGTTCCATTAAAGGAAAGATAAACCGTATGCGTCATTAAACCCTCGAAAAACCTGACCCGTCATGTCCATTCACCTCATTCCATCTCTCCATTATGTGAAGATTTTCCCGCAAACTGACTCCCTGCACCGAGGAAGTATGCTAAGGGTCCCAAAAGATCGAGGTACAGGCGTGAATTATGTAACAAACATGTGCAACGTAAAAGCATCAAACGTGAAACTGGGTTCATCCCACATTTAAAGGAGGAGCATAGCAATACCGGCGGCAGCGATGACACCGACGGGAGCAGCAGTGGCCATAGCCTATGGAATGTTAGTGAACAGAAATGTGATTTGCAAACAAGAAACTTACGGCGTTGTCAGAGTTGGTGGAGGTGGCCGAAGCATTAGTACCGGTAGCACCGGAAGCACCAGCGGTAGCGGTGGAGGCGTCAGTAACAGTCTCGCTGACCGATCCGGACTCGGACTCGGACTCAGAACCGGTGGTAACGGTGGTGAGAGTTCGGATGACCTTGGTGCCATCAGTAGTGAAGGTGGTGACCTCAGCAGAAGCGGCAGAGTCGGTGGAAGCAGTCTCGGTGACGAGAGTTCGGATGACCTTTGTGCCATCAGTAGTGAAGGTGGTGAGCTTAGCACCATCAGCGGAGGCGGAACCGGTCTTGGAACCGGTCTCAGTAGCGACGGTAGAGATGATGGTGGATCCACCAGAGGTAAAAGTGGTGAGGACAGGGCCGCCGAGGATAGCCTTGCCGGTAGTGGTGACCTCGTCACCCTCAGAGTTGGTGAAAACGCTGGTGTAGGTGCTCACGGAAACATCCTCAGCGTCGGTGCCAGTAGCAGTGCCGCTGATGGTGGAGACAGCAGAAGTGATGGTAGAGTCGCTCTCAGTGAGAGTGGTGGAGAGGGTTCGGACGGCACCGCTGCCAGTAGCAGAGGCCGAAACGGAGCCGGAAGCACCAGTAGTGATTGCGACACCAGCTCCTATATGGTTTGTTAGATGGATTACAACCCAGAGCGAGTTGGGAACTTACGGCTGCAAATCTCGAGGCCGTAGGACAGAACAGCAGCCGCCTGCTCACCGCTGCAGATAGCAGCGGAGCAGTCGCGGAGACCGTAGATGAAGTCGGGGTTAGTGCAGAGGCAGCTGATGTCGCCAGCGTCACATCCAAGCTCGCGGGACTTCTCAGCGCTGACCATGTTGCTAGCACAAGTGCGCTTATATGTGTTAGCTATGTGCTGGGTCTGAGGCCTCTGGGATCACAACTTACACCACACTGGGGGAGGTCGTTGGTGCTCTGGGCAACGGCGGCAGCAGCCAGGCCAAAGACGGTGAGGAGAGTAGACTTCATCTTGACGTTCGTGGAAGAATTGGAATCTGAGTCTGGGTGGTGAGTTAGTTGAGTACTGAAGAGATTTGTAACGACAGGAAGCAGGTGAACGAAGGTGTGTTTGCGAACAAAGTAGGCAAGCGAGTTAACGAGGGAGGAAGCTGGGTGGTGAATCACTGCTGGATGAGGAGGATGTGGTTGTGAATAAAAGCAGTGCGGAACCTGGTGCCTTGGTCCTGAGGCACGCGAGTGGTGTTTGCGTGAGACAAAGCAAGGAGACCGTGTATCACAAGAGGTATGGAAGAGCCGAGAACATAGGAATGTGTAGCCCTGGGCGCCCTCGTAATGAGATATCCAGTATTCGCGTTCCGATGTAGAATTACACAAGGATGCGCAGCTGGAATGGGACGCACTTGGAGCAAGCAAAAAAGAAGAGAGGATTTTGTGTTCGCAAACACGAGGGAGAAATGTAGTTGGAGTAGTGACAACCAGGAGACCGTAACTTACTGTGATGGTAACTGATATGTGACAACGAAGGCGATCGATCTCGGGTGAGAGTGAGACGAAGCGAGACTGAAGTTGTTGGAGAGAGGAAGTGAGGAGTTGGAATGAGAATTGATCGAGGCTGATATTGATGTGGAACAAGAGGAAGGGCGAGGAAGCTGTAGCTTTAATAGAGGGCAGGAGCTCCAGAATCTTGGTCTTTGGCGTGACGGTTGCTTGCTTTGCTAGCAGGTGCGAGCAGTGCTTGCCAGCTGGGGCTGGTAAGGCAGGTGCAAGCAGGGTCCCCTGCCTGCCTACCCAAACAGTGTGCTTGCTAGCTTGGCGTTGGCGGTCTAGCAAGAAAAGCACCATACGTGCCTTGGTCTCCACGTCTGCTCTCACTCACTCACTGGAAGGAAGCTTCCATCACAAAATGAAGCGTAAATCTGCACCTAGGCCTGCTAGTGAGCGTACCTTGCTTTGGCTTAGTCCGTGCAGGGAGACCACCGACAACACGGGAGGGGCCCAACGCTAGCAAGACCCAGCAGCCGGAGCTAGATGTTCACTCCAGCTCCGGTTGACCAGAGTCAAAGACACGGCTAGTCGGCCCAGGCACTTGCACTTGGAGGCCCCCCCCCCCCATGTAGATTATGATGTTGTTTTACGGGGATGTTCGTCAATGGTAGAAGGACATTACGATGAGCCAAGCAATCTCCCATTGGCTTTCTTGTTGCTCCGTCATGAAAATTGAGTCTAAGCAAACAACGCATTTTCCAGATCGGAGGTCGATGCCGTCGTCGAGATACACAATGAGGTCACAGCAGCATAGACGAGATGGGGTATCTTGGGTCACCCCTGCCAACAGTGGAGAGCAATTCGTCCACGTCAGTGAATATGGTGTAAGTCTTTGCAGCGGCCTCGTTATTAGAGTTCTTACGTATCTTGGGGATTCTTGTATCGTGGCTGAGACCGCCAGCAAGGCATCGGCAACGGGACAAAAGCACACGCAGCACACGCAGCACAACCTGCTAACCTACCCAACATGGACAGCTAGCTACCTACCTTACGTTGAGTGCCAGGAAGTGCGCAAGTGCAGGGGAAACAGAGAGATTGGGGGGCGGGCTACCACGCTAGATCGCCGCCAACCACCCGCATCGGCGCACCCACATCGTGCCGCACGGGGCTTGAAACCACGCAACCGCAGTCCGTGGCTCATCGGGAAGACGATTGTGATATTCGCATCAGTTTGCACGGTAGCCCAACCCGAAACTCAATGTTCATATCCTCGTTTGGTTTACCTCAACTTCTAGCGCAGCCAAAGCTACCCCAAAGAGTCCGTAGTCACATCGAAAAACTCACTGGAGATATCAGGTAGCCTAAGATTCGGGTAGCTCTTAGTTGAGTCGGTCCTACCGCCGATACTGCCCGTGAGGCAAAAACACAGCTGGAGCTGACGAGTCGCCAAAAAAAAAAAAATTGGATGTTTTTTACGTGTAGCTGACGTCTATGACGGAGTTTTCTTCAAACGCCATGAAAAACAAAAGTCGATAATCGAAGGCAACCAGGAATTTGTCCGCCGAGCCGGATAACGGCCACAGAACAGCTTGTAGCATGATAGCAAGTACGGAACCTACCTCTACTGTACAGCAAAGCGGGTATGACGATTGCCAACTACTGGAGTGCTCTACTGTATACCCTGCCAAACCAGTTTATGTCGTGCTGCGTTGTGCTACTCTGTGTTCTTGCCATAGCAACCAATACCATTCACTGACTACCAAGCAATCGCAATCAAGTATCGCAGTCTCTTCTTATGCTGTCGGTAGCTCATAGCATGCGTGATATCCATCGTACTAGTATCGTTAATCCTTAACGGTGAGGGTCAATTGTAGTTGGCCAGTAGCGCTACGGCTTACTCCGATTCGCCAGACACACCTGCACTAACCCATGCTTGGCAATAGCACCAAAAAACAAGCTGTGATGACTAGCAGACCTCGATTCCCTGGCAACCACCCAGACACCAGAATCATGTTCCTTCATTTTTCCTGGGGGAGAGATAGTGGTGTGCACATGTCTCAGGAACAGACAGCATCAATCTATCTTTTGGACATCGTTTGTTGGCCAATTTCCCATTGTGGTTGATGTCTTGTATCGGGGTTTCGCTTCTCATCTACGGTATGAGAACAAATATGCGATTGTTCTTCGAGACTCGACCCATTTCTCAAATTGACCCAGATTCTACTGCCCCACCCGAAGCCCAATTGCAGTCTTGTTGCTCGGAGCATTGATGGGCAATGTGCCATGTGTGATGCGTGATGCTGCCATGATTCCCTGTTCAGCTGGCTTTGTTGAACTGTGCCCAGACTAGCCAGCCACTCAAGCCACAGGCCAAGCGAGCCAAGTAAACCGGGGGCTGGGGCCAACTGGCAGCTTCTTGATGTCATGGATCGCATCATCGTCATATTATTTTTTTGACCCATTTAAAAAAAAAAACCGTGCGAAAGTTGAACAGGCCCTGTCGAGCTGGATCGACTTGGCCCAGACCTGGACCTTGCCAGCCTAGTAGGTAGCCTAGCAGGTAGTCCTCGAGCCTTGCAGGCGGTGCTGGCCTTGACCTTGGGTCTTGACTTGAGCCTTGGCCTTGATGTTGGGCATCCGTCAACATCCTTTCCCCAACGTCACTCACTCGCTCACTCACTCGCTCACTCACTCACCCTCAAATTCTCACTTTTCTCGAATTTCAAGTTTCGTTTTCATCTCATCTGTATAATGGTCACGATCTTGCCCCATCATCGATCGTCGCACTCTCCAAGCGTTAATGCAATATCCGATCTGGTCATCTCCGCCGTTTCACGTTTATTGTGATCTTCGCCAAGGTTTAGCTTAATATTGCATGAATCCGTTACTCTTTACTTCTTCCAGGGCGTTAAACATCGCCCGGGACATTATTCCGTTTGAGTATTTTCCACCGAATCCTAATTTGAAATAATCAAGACACAACATTTTCCCAGCCACTGTCCACCTCGCAACCCAGCTCAGATATTGTGGCTGGTTTTCTCTCCCTGCTGGACGTCCACCGGTGGTGGTGTAGCACAATGTCTCGACTCTCTTCTTTGATTCGATAGACTTGATATGACTCCAACCCTTCCTTTCCCTTTTGCAAGCCAATAGCGACACTGGCGCATACTCTGAAACAGGATGCTCTTGCCGGAAATTGAGTTGCATTCGTAAATCCGACCAATTGTAGTTTGTTTCATCGCCATGTAAAATTGCAGCAATTTGCCTTCAATCATGCGCTGTAGGGTATGCCTCTCTGCCCCAATATTCGGTTGAGACCTCTCTCCTAGATCTCGGACACATTATCAAAAGTATCAGAGGAATATTTTCACTTTCATAGTCCAACTGTCTTTCAGCTGGGCTTGCTGAAATTGACTTTGCGCCTCGTGCAAAAGTGCCGTAGCCCAAACCAAAACCTGACAGTTGCCACTAATGAACTTTAACAATCTTGAATTCACTTCCAACATCACTCAAGAGTCAAGACCAACCAACATCATCACTTTCGCTATCACTCCAACATGAATGCTGCTAATGTGCGCCCATCTACCTAGTAGACGATCACCAAAGTTATTTTTAAAGATCAACACCGTGCAGCAAATCATTGTTGTATATCCACATCTACGTCACAAATAACCGGCATGTTCAGATAAAAGATTATTCAGAGTGACGCAGAAGCACTAACATACTACCGAGATGAATAGCAAGTACTGCAACGTCAAGTGTAGACCTCCAGGTTCCCGATATCAATAAACAAAGTACTCCAGCATAAGTATGTCCAAGTGGATCTTCGCCGCCCAAAATACCCATACATAAACAATCAAGTTCTAAGCCACATTACCTTTTCTCGCTGTATCATATCATGCCTTCCAAAACATGCCATCGTTTTCAACTCGTCCATCGTCATAAAATACACATGCAAAATGGCATCCTATCCTCTAACCACTGCACATGATGCAAGACTCGGGATCTTCAATACTGCCTACATTATTGTCAGTATGTTGCTATTATATAAGAAAGCGTATATCACTTACACTGCAGAACGGCTTCTGAGTAAATATCGCGCTCGCGATCTTCATTGTCCTTGTCTTCGTCCTCAGTCTGGGGGTTCTTCTTTACACCGAGCTCTTCTTCCTGGACCTTCTCAGCAGGCTCAGTAGGAAGAGCCTTAGGGCTCTCGGCCTCCTCGACGTCGGCCTTGATAACAGGGGCACGTCCAGGGACAGGAATGCTGGAAGCACTGCCCTTCAAAGCGGAGCCGTTCATACCACCGTCCTGGGAGCCAGTTCTAGAACCATTGAGTCCACTTTGTCCCATAGAGGGCGAGGACATAAGGTAACTTGAACCGGCAGGAGGAGCTCGCTTCTTCAGAGGCTTGATCGTAGCAGAGGCGGTATCGGCAATCTTGAGAGCTTGCTGATCAACCGTGAATTGAATGGGAGCGGCAGCAGCCTGTGTGCGAAGGTAGTACATGCCGGTCTTGAGACCAAGCTTCCAGCCTGCGAAATGCATACTGGTGATCTTACCCATGGTAGGATCCTTCATGTGGATGTTGAGGGACTGGGACTGATCGATGAAAGCACCTCGGTCGGCAGCCATCTGGACAACCTGGCGCTGAGAAATCTCCCAAACAGTCTTGTAAAGAGCCTTGACATCGGCAGGGATATTGGGGATGTTCTGAATAGAACCGTTGTCGGAAATGATACGATTCTTCATGGCGTCAGACCACAGGCCCATGTCGACAAGGTCCTTGAGCAACCAGGGGTTGACGACCTGGAATTCACCAGCAAGAACTCGACGCTGGTAGATGTTGGAAGTGTAGGGCTCGAAGCACTCGTTGTTGCCCAGAATCTGCGAGGTACTGGCAGTAGGCATAGGGGCAAGGAGCAGACTGTTACGGATACCGTGGGTCTTGACATCCTCTCGGAGGCTCTCCCAGTCCCAAAGGTCGGAAGGCTTGACGTTCCACATATCGAATTGGAGGATGCCCTCAGAGGCGGGAGAGCCCTTGAAAGTAGAGTAAGGGCCCTCTTCCTTAGCCAACTGCACTGAAGCAGTAAGGGCAGCGTGGTAGATGGTCTCAAAAATCTGCTTATTCAACTCTCGGGCCTCGGGAGACTCGAAAGGCATGCGCAGAGCAAGGAAAGCATCGGCAAGACCCTGCACACCAAGACCAATAGGTCGATGGCGCATGTTGCTGTTGCGAGCCTCTTGCACAGGGTAGTGGTTGACATCAATGATCTTGTTCAAGTTGCGGACAACAACTTGACTGACCTGATGCAGCTTCTTGAAGTCGTAGCAAGCCTCATCGTAGTTGATGAAAGAAGGCAGAGCAAGAGAGGCCAAGTTGCAGACAGCAACCTCATCAGGAGCACAGTACTCAATGATCTCGGTGCACAGGTTGGAGCTGCGAATGGTACCGAGGTTCTTCTGGTTGCTCTTGCGATTGCAAGCATCCTTGTAGAGCATAAAAGGGTTTCCGGTCTCAGTTTGAGCCTCAAGGATAGCATACCAAAGCTTCTGAGCCTTGATGGACTTGCGGCCCTTGCCCTCTCTCTCGTACTTCTCGTATAGGGCCTCAAACTCTTCACCATAGCAATCGGCAAGACCAGGGCACTCGTTGGGGCACATAAGGGTCCACTCGCCGTTCTTCTCAACACGCTTCATGAAAAGGTCAGGGATCCAAAGAGCCAGGAACAGGTCGCGAGCGCGAACCTCCTCCTTACCGTGGTTCTTTCGGAGATCGAGGAACTCGAAAACATCAGCGTGCCAAGGCTCGAGGTAGATGGCAAAGGCACCAGGCCTCTTGTTACCACCCTGATCAACGTAGCGGGCGGTGTTGTTGAACACACGCAGCATAGGAACGACACCGTTGGACGTACCGTTGGTACCAGCAATGTAGGAACCGGTGGCACGGATTCGGTGAGCGTTCAGACCAATACCACCAGCCATCTTTGAGATCATGGCACAGGTCTTGAGGGTATCGTAAATACCGTCAATGCTGTCCTCCTTCATGTCAACCAGGAAGCACGAGGACAGCTGGGGCTGGGGGGTACCAGCGTTGAAGAGGGTAGGAGAGGCATGAGTAAAGAACTTGCTGGACATGAGGTTGTAGGTCTCAACGACACGCTCAATATCATCACCCCAGATACCAACGGCCACACGCATGATCATGTGTTGAGGACGCTCGACAATCTTGCCGTCAATCTTGAGGAGGTATGAGCGCTCCAAGGTCTTGAAGCCAAAGTATTGGTATTGGAAGTCACGGTCATAGACAATAGCGGAGTCAAGCTCCTCCTTATGTCGCATAACGCACTCATAAGTCTCTTTGGAGATCATAGGCGAAGGCTTGCCGTTTCTGGCGTTGACGTAGTGGTAGAGATCGCTCACAACGCTGGACCATTGCTTCTTGGTCTGCTTGTGTAGGTTGGAGACGGCGATACGGGCCGCAAGGATGGCGTAGTCGGGATGTGTGACGGTCATGTACGCAGCAGTTTCAGCAGCCTATAGAGGATTTGATTAACTTGTGATAAAGAAGACATGATGGGTCAAGAACTTACAAGGTCGTCCAATTGTACAGTGGTGACACCGCCGTAGACACCAGAGATAACCTTCTGGGTGATAGCAACGGGGTCAACGTGGTCCATATCGAGACCATAACACAGTCTGGAGACACGTGCAGTGATCTTGTCGAACTGAACACGCTCTTGGCGTCCATCTGGGAAGCTTGTCAATCATGATGAGTCCTGATGCTGCCAGATCATACATACCTCGCTTTCTGACGAACATGATGGCGGGTGTAAAAGGATTAGGCGGGGAAGTCGGTGTAGGTCGTAGCAGGTTCTGTTACTGCTGATAGAAGCAGTATAAAGGCAGAATAGCGTCAAAAGATTATAGACGCTTTCGTGGAAGGGAACGTGAGAAGTATTACAAGATTTTGTGTGTTTTGGTGTGGTTGTTGAGGAGATGAGAGATGAGAGATGCAAATTTGGCATGGAGGGTCCAGGTGGTTTTAAGGGAGTCGCGTCTTTTACACGCGACACCAAATTCTTAGCGCGTCAAACAGTGACAGGCGTCACCGCAATCCATTAAAAAGGCCCCGCCTGAAACCTTAGGCAACGCCCCAGTTAACGTTGCGACTGGTAGACGTGGTTTGAGTCCAGCTGGTGATTTATGTGAGATGCAGGGGCTCATTGGACTCAATAGACTGGTATAACACAGAAGAACACTAGTTCATGATCATTTCATGCGATATACGTCTCTAGAACATCAAAACTCGACTCTACTGTCCGATACCGCGCCTTCGCATTCCCCTGTCATTTTGCGTTGCTGGAGTGTTTGGTGGGGTGTCAATGGGGGGCAGACAACGGCGCGAAATCACGTGAGATCAAAGCAGATTATCAATTGATTATGGCTTTGGTAAGCAAATAAGCCGTGATTGTAACTACCTAAGCTTGGCGCAGGTTGACGGGAGGACGAGACCTTGAATGAAAGCGTAGACCAACCAACCATCCAACCAATGAACACCGTAGGCTAGAACTACCTACCCTATCTTACATCGCTTTGGTCTAAAAAAAGGCATCTAGAGATCGGGTGCAAGGCAACAGCACACTCAGTGACTCATCGTTTGAGTCAAGTACGATCCAGAGACATTAAAATCAATGACATCAAGGCGTGTTTTTAACTGTTTTCAATCTTCAATCATCAGCGGTTTCAGGACTTCAAGTCTCAGATTTTCAGCCTCACACGTTCGCAACATGGCTTCATCTTCAGCGACCGAGCCTACAAACGGCTCCGGCTACAGCCCCAGATATATCGATGTAGGTTAAATTACTCTCATGTACTTCCGGTTCCGCCAGATGTATCCCTTATCAGATGCTCGGATTCCGTTAACGCATCCTCCACTAGTAGATCGGCATCAACCTAACCGATCCCATCTTTCGAGGCAAATACCATGGCAAAGAGCGACATCCCGATGATCTAGATGCCATCGTTGGACGAGCCCATGAAGTTGGTTGTACAAAACTTATCGTGACCGGCTCAGACCTCGGCAACTCTCGAGAGGCCCTCATCCTTGCCAAAGATTATCGTGAGTCTCACCCCTGTTTATCAATCAGATAATCAGACTAAACCTCAACCGCAGCCGGAACCATCTTTGGAACTGCAGGCATTCATCCCTGTAGTAGTGCTGTATTTAGTGAAGCGGGCCCCTCTCACGAGTCTGAACATACGACGCCATGCGAACCGGACCCTTCGGCTCCGGTCTCGGAAGAGCACCCTCCTTGCGCAACAAAGACCGAGAAGTTGATCGCGGACCTCACATCTCTCGTAACAGAAGCTCAAGCCTCGGGCCAGAAGAGCCTTGTCGCTATGGGCGAGTTCGGCCTCGACTATGACCGTCTGCATTACTGCTCCAAGAGCATCCAGCTACACTCTTTTGCCGCACAGCTCAAGGTCGCTGCCACAATAACTCCTCAGCTACCATTGTTCCTACATTCCCGTGCTGCTCACGATGATTTCGTCCGTCTCTTGAAAGAAGCTTTTGGCGATAAGCTAGAGAGACTAGAAAAGGGTGGAGTGGTTCATAGCTTTACTGGTACAGCTGAGGAGATGTATGAATTGATGGACTTGGGTTTGTACATTGGTATCAATGGGTGCAGCTTCAAGACGGCCGAGAATTGCGCCGTCGTGAAAGAGGTTCACCTCGACCGTCTCATGATTGAGACTGATGGACCCTGGTGCGAAGTTCGACCAAGTCATGAGGGCTTTAAGTATCTGATCGAAAAGAAGGAGAAGCCAGCCTCCGAGAACGAGCAAAATGGGACTGTTGCCGCTGAGCCTGTGCAGAAACCACAAAAGCAGAACAGGAAGAACCAGAAGAAGGAACCAGAGGTGCCAGAACGATACAAGATCGTCAAGAAGGAGAAGTGGGAAGAGGGAGCCATGGTTAAGGGGCGCAACGAGCCATGTAACATCGAGCGTGTCGCCAAAATCATCGCAGGTATCAAAGAAGTCAGCGTCGAAGAGGTTTGCGAGGCGGCTTGGAAGAACACTGTAACAGTGTTTGGACTTGAAGAAAAGTAGAAATGTAGTCGACATGCTGTGCCGCCATGGGGTATCATAGAGAAAAAGACATAGACCATGCGCCATTATAGATCCAACACCGTTTCATATGCCTGAGCCCTTGTGTCCACGTATCCTCCCATGCCTTACTAGTCCTGTTGTTACACCCTCCTCGCCAGTCATCCACCCTGGCATACGCTCCCCATCAACAATTCCTGCCTCGACAAGTTGTCGTACACCAGCCCACACATGTGACCCAGAAAAGGTAACTTTGACAGCTGGTGTCCATCGGTCTGATGAGGTTGTATCGTTTCCTACATCTTCTTCTGCTGTAACATTCGCTTCCTGAATGACGGCAGTGATCTTGCTTTTTCGTCGATTCTTGCCACCCATTGCTGCATCGTTCTGTTCAGTCTCTTCATTCTCCGTCCCGCTGGAATTCGCAATCGTAGAAGGGAACGGGTCTTGTATCACGATGTCGACTTTTTCCACTCCCTTTCCATCTGTGACGAGACCCGAGTCCCCGAATCGAGCCCTGGCAGTAAGCCTTGCCTTTTTGGCCGCCCTCTGCGACTCGGCCATTGGTGCCCCTCGCTTGAGGTTAAGGTTGGACAATGATGATTCTCTCGACAATGGTGGAGTAGGAAGAACGATATCTAATGGAGATACTTTCGTGGATTCGTTGGAGTAAATACTCCAGCCGCCTCCTGCAGCGTTTGTGCGTCCAGAGCCTTTCGTTTCCAAGAGGGCGTCTAAGTTCTTGCTTGAAAGGTTGCCCGATTTGAGAGTGTATCGTTCGCGGGGGCGTGAGAGCGCCTTTGGAACTCCGTCAACGATCAAGCTTTGCAAACTTTTCGATTCTCCAGAGCCTGAAGGGCCTATAGCCTGCGACTTTGTGATATACAATGCGGGCGATCCGTCAGGGAAAGCAATGTATACAGTCCGTGATGAGTCGAAGTTTGTCGCTGTGCCAGTTGTGTCGCGACTTGACAGAGCAAAGTCGGTGTTGTAGGGCGAATCAATGACAAATATCCGCAAGAGTAGGACTGGTATATCCTTTGGTCGGTGAAAGTGATAATGCGCCTTAACGTCTGGTAGGACGTAGTTTTGCAGGTTTTGGAGAAATGTTGATGGATGAAATCGTGGGATTGTCAGACTCTCTTGATCGACCCTGAGCACTTGGTCCCCACCAGCATCTTGTGCAGGCTTCTTGAGGGGGAGAATATGATATGCGGACCATTTTTGAGATGTCGGGTTCTGTTCAAAATAGGCCATATCGACCATGGCCAGTTGATACAGCGTCAGGCCAATTCTCCAGTCGCCCTCTATGATACGACTGACAACATCTCTTTTCGACCCTTTTTGTTGCTGCATATCGATGTAAAGCTGCTGAAGTTCATGGACAGACTGACAGGGAGGATATATATCATCAGTTTCCTCCTCGTCATCATCTCTGATCTCGATGTAAGGAACGGCATTAGGTAGACTCTCATCGTCGAGCCAATCCAATGCAAGGGAAATAAGTGACTCCCGTGATAGGCGATTGAGACTTTTTAAAACAGCAGGATTCGAGGCATCAACTCGTAGTGAGGACGGAAGCTTGGCTGTCGTTGGGATAGAGAAGCGGGCCATTGTTGTTTTGTTTTTACAACAGTTTAGTCACAAATAGTAGACTGAGTTGAGGAGTCCAAGCCAGGCATTGGTTAGGCGAACCACTAGGTTTGCCCGTTGATTAATGGACGTCCAGGCCAGGTGATTAATGATCTATAAGATAGATTGAGTCGAAATCTAATGCTTAGATACTCTTGTGAGACGCGATACATTCACTTTAGAGTCGCGTCGCAAACTAGCCAACCAAGTGCATCCATACGCATGGTGGGGCTACAACGGCGAGCACTTGGAGCAGGATCCGATCACGTGAGTATACACGTGACCCTTGCTGTTCCATCGAGAACTACCATCTGTGACTGCCGTCCACTGGTTGTTGGTCAACACATCAGCAATTAAGGGCACCTAAGCTCATCCTCGAATAGTTTGTCCTACGCTTTTCTTCGGGATGAAGCATTTAAGGATAAAATGAGCTGAAATACGAGGCTCGGCTTTAACGATGGGTCAACTCGGATGTGAGAATTTGGCCGGTTCGGAGATGCGCAAGCTCAATTGATTGGCTGAGAGTTTTCAGTGTCTCATTATTCTTGTCAAGGCCAGATAACAGCGGCTTCCAAATTCTAGCAAAGGGCGGGTTTCGCAGTTGATACGCTCAAATACGGCTGTTTAAGCTGTCTGTTCCGTGCCAGCAATTCAAGGGTCTAACAGCCCTGGATTTACTCTCGACATCATGGAGGCGAATTATTGACGACACCGCGAGCCGCGCTGGGAATTGATTTTCTACAAATCTTCTCGATTAGTTTTACAAGACCCCCACATCATCAAGCAGCAAGGGCTATGACGTTTCGAGTCGCGCGTGCAGATCTTTCGGCAGATTTTACCTTCTACGTCGAAGGGCCAAGCATCGCAGTACGACTTGAGCTTGAAGAGAATAAGCGTACAAGTGGTGCGACACATGTTTGGAAGGTGATATGTTATGTTGACAACTCCAAAATATGTGTCACAGATACTTCTAGTGATCTGGGGCCGCGGACAAGCGAGGTTGCCATTCAAATCGGGGACACTTTCTTTATTGGAGATCATGATACAGTGCTGGGGGCCCATTATTGACGGGGAGTTCGGGGAATGGACGGCTAAATGTTACTCCTCGAGAATGGGATGAGTGGAAATGTCTTCTTGAGTTTCGGTCCAACTCGAGAACCCATGTCAACTAACAAAGAGCTTACATCTTCTTGGCTGCTTTTGCCCACGCGCGCACAAGGGCATCCTGCAGCTAGCTATTCATGGAGCTATGGCTAGCAGCAGCCGTCAGAGCACACGGGTCCCTTGAGGCTGGAACGCATGCACATGGACGGAATGAGAACCGTGTCTCACTCTCACAACGCAATGATCACAACGGTCGACCGGTGTAAGTGGGGGTTCGGGGAAGCTGTCGAGAACAGCGAGCAAATATTTGGTGAAATAGCTCCGAGCTTTGGCTACAAGAGCTTTCTTCGACAAGCTCAACTTGGACTGCAACATGAAGCGTCGTTACCGACCACTGGTATCAAAGCGATCGTTGTGCGTGAAATTCGTTCACCGGTTGTTTGACCCAGGGTAATAAAACAAACTCGCGGCTTGAGACATTGAGCTTGTAAGTATAGGGTTAGTTGCGTCTCGTGGCTGAGGTTGCGAAATGAACCAACTCCCCGAGGCTGTCCGGGTTCGCCACATGTTGGTAGGCGTTGAATATTGTCGGCTTGATCGTATTGCCGCGGTCCCTGCCGAGTATTCGCTTCCTTCGAAGCCATACACAAGTGGGGCGGTCCTTTGTTATTCATTCCCTGCCATTAATGAACTCCCGACGCGCAAAACCAACCCACGCCTATGAGCTTTGGTGAATTAATCACTCATACCCACGCTTGAATCAGGACGGTTCGTGGTCCGCAACGGACAAGAGCCGCGAAATAAGAAAAACCCACATGTTCCACCAAGATCCAAAGCGACGAAATCTGCAGACGAACGACAGGGGGCGGGGAGTTGAGGGTTCCAACCACAAAATGGGCGTTTTTGAGGCCTGAATCTGCACAAGACACCAAGACATGTGCCATTCGATACAGCTAGACACTGTATAAACTTACTGTATATTCGGATCATATGCAACTCACATATCAAACCGACACATGCCAAGCAGGCTGTATTGAGTACTTACCTATCTACCCATTGCTTATTCGTAGGTTCCTGTCATATGGCGGCTGCTCGAAAATCCAAATGCAGGGCAAGGGTTGGTGTAACTCTGGTGGTCGGTCTATGTGGGGGTGAGGATACACAAGCAGAGAGGGGAAAGTCCATGACGGCTGGAACATTGGGCTCATGCATGATTGTTAAGCAGTTTGAAAGTCGGAAAGCTTTATAAGCAGTCTTTTTAGCATATGGTTATGGTTATTGAGTTACCAAAGAAGACATCAATTGGAAAATTTTCAGAGTAAAGAGTGAAGCAGAGATGAAGTATATGTTACAAAGAAAAAATACACAAACAAGAAAGAAAAAAAATCACCTTGAGATCAGAATTGCGACATTCAAAGCTGTGTCCTTTTATTCGCTGAACCCTTTTCTTGCTCAATTTCCGTGTCAAAAAGGCTGGGTCGGGTCCCATCACAATCTACCGCTAAGCCTCTGGAAGGGGACACCCACTGTCCATTGAACGCCGTCCAGTAACGGGACTGTGCTCAGCTCACTACCCACGGCCTACCCACTGTCCACCCACGGGGCTCCCACATCACTAAACCCACCTTGCGTAGTGGCTCCGGCGACAATCGGCCTTCGCAGGTAGCATCCACTTTCAGAAAACCGACTTGGTCTGCCCCAGCGCCTGCACTGGTCATGGTTTCTTTCTTCCTCCACTTCCTCCCCCCCCGAAAGCATCAGAATAACCTCAGAACACAGTCACTGTCAATCAGGTTTGAATACGACAAACAACGCACAAATATATTATCACGTACCCCAGCTATCGACTTTTGACACTGTCCGCCATTTCGAGTCACCAGGGCATCTGCAAATTTATTTCACACAAAACCCCGCTTACTCTCGTGGAGCCGCTTTCGGACTCGATACCGAACTCGAAACATCGACCACGACGAAGCATTGCTTCTGTCTTCGAATTCGAGTCAGCCAAGGGAGGAATCATTGAATTCGATCGAAACCACCAAAATGTCAAACTTCAACGGTCGCCGTGGCCCCAACGTGTCGCAGTATCTGCGCGATCTCAACGCCATCAACCGCCAGGAGAACGCTCACGAGGAGCCTTTCAACATGGAGGAAGACCTGGCTCTCTTCACCAACACCCAGTTCTTCGACTTTGAGACTGGCCAGAATACCGACTACCAGGCTCATCCCACAAAGGTCGATATGGAGGTTCCCCAGAGCACCTCGCCTTCGGATGACATGACACCGGCTCCTTCCGTCGTTGGTGATATCGCTACCAACAACTTTGATTTCATTCAGGGTGAGTTTTACCATCTCGATTTTTCTTTTTACCAGTTGTCTATCAACGGTTGTCCAAATCTCTTGATGAGATGGGGTTACGGCGGGTGAGATGAAAAGGGCATCGAGATGGAAACATTGGTTCTGGGATCGGTTTATCATATACAAAGCCATCGCCACGGTTTCTGTCTGAACCTGCTGATTGAACCAAGCCTCTTCTTGATCCTGTTTCATCACCACTGCTATGCTCACAATCACTCAAGCGATCACAATCCTAGCCGAAGGTCAAAATCCTTGCTTTCAATTCCTGGCAGTGAAGGGCTTCACTTCCTATTACCTCTGTACCCCCACATCCCGTTGAGAACCCTGCCCTGGCGTGCATGACGCCCTTGTGTCATTGGAGACAAAGTTGTCCCTCGGCACAGGCCTGCTCAAGTGTGGCTCACCCAGGACATCAACTTTGATATCAGTGGCGGGCCACACGATGGTGTCTATGGTGCAATATCTCGTGATTTGCCGACACCGATCACGACATCGCTCCACACCCATGCACCTCACTTCCACTTCCCAAGTTGGGAAAGACTCTACCCCAGGCCTCAAGGGCCAATGCAAGTCTATCAACTACTCATCAACTCTCTATGTCTACTATCTTCCTCTCTACCATGGTCATGACTCTTGAATCATCTCGACATCCGCTGACCACGACACGATGGCAGGCGATTTCAGCTTCCCCGACTTTACCAGCACCTATCCCTCTACCCCCTTGAACGGGTTCGCGGATAACGCCCAGAACTTCCCACCTATGCAACCTAGCGCCCCCACGGCCTACCAGCCTGTGTCCCAGCAGCAGCCTCCTCACTTCGCTCAACCAGCCGCCCCTCAGCCTTCAACCGAGAAGCGCGACTCTGTAAGCTCTGGTGCTGGCCGTGGATCCTTGAACTTTGAGGATGCCTCCCGTCATGCTGCCGAGGAAGACAAGCGAAGACGCAACACTGCCGCCAGTGCCCGTTTCCGCATCAAGAAGAAGCAGCGCGAGCAAGCTCTTGAGAAGTCCGCCAAGGAGATGTCGGACAAAGTCTCTGCCCTCGAGGGCAAGGTCAACCAGCTCGAGATGGAGAATAAGTGGCTCAAGAACCTCCTCGTCGAGAAGAACGAAGGCAACGACGAGATCGTCACTTTGTGGAAGGAGTTTGCGGCATCCAAGGCTTCCAACAAGCAGTCCGAGTCAAAAGCCAAGTCCTCTGTCAAGGAGGAGACAAGGTGATTCGCTGTTTGACACAGCGCAACGCTGCGAATCCGGGGGCATGCGTGACGAGATAGCGGCGTTCTTTGGGCTGGTTGCATCTGGTGGAGGCTACGTGGCGTTCAATTCTGATTTTTTCAACAATATCTGGGTACACAAGGAGCATGATGATGATACATGGAGGCTGCCTATAAAGGCTGTCTGGCACATACAACATAAAACGCGAGGTTATCGTGAGGCGACGTTTGACGACATGACGGATATATACAGTTGTTTGATGACAACTGATAGATCAATCCCTGTGTTGGCTTACAGGGCATGGGGGAATTTTGTTTTTCTTGCAATGATATCAGCGGGTATACGATATATCGTTTCCGTAACTAGTTTCTTTATATGTTCAACACCTTCTCAACCGAAGAAACTATCGTTAATCGTAAAGTTATTAACATCTGATACATCCGCTCATGACTAGTCCATTATTGACTTGCCCAGATTCAAGTGCCTTTAATATCCTTGCTAGTCACCGATAACTCTACTTCTGCTCTTCCGCCGCCTTCTCAGCCTTGATGGCATCCAGTCGCTGCTTGTTCCTCCTCCCCAGCAGCTTTAGTGTCTGCTCCTTTTCACCCTTGGTCATGCCCGTCCAGTTGCCAATCCTGCCCATGGTCCCGTCCGTGTTGACAACGAGCGGGCCCATGGCGTCGAGACGGACAGATTCACCCACGCGTAGGGACGTCACGCCATCGCCCTTGTCAGCGGCGATTTCTTGACCAGGCTCCGGCAGTGGGAGCGGCACCTTGGCGTCCTTTGCTGGGCTGGACCCTTCCTGCGGCTGCTGATCCTCCTTGGACATGGTGCTGGAGAAGCGATGTGTAGGTATGTGGTGTAGACGTGCAATGGCAAGGCGAGGGAGCCGCAGCATAATGTGGTTGACTTGTGGTTTATGGCTTCACTCAGCGAGTGTGTTTTGTATTTGAGTCAAAACACAGCAAATCTTGCTGTGGTCTGACTTGATAGTTGTTGAGACCGATGATGGTTTATATCAAGAAAGTGCAGGTTCAATATGAGAGCGTCGAGATGAGTTATGTTTGGCGGAGACACAGAAAAAAATGGAAGCCCGCCGATAGAAGCTGGCCACTAAGAATCCCTGCGCTTGTTCTAGAACTAGCCGCAATACTCACGATAGCTGCAATCACCCTAATAAACCAGTATAGACGGGTAGGTCTTCGAACTTCTCCGGTATTCGTATCACGTATGATTGAACAATGTTTATTACTATGGTTCTGACCAACGCGTTGAAACCCCGGCCTCCATCACCAGCCACACCTCAAGTTACATCTGATGTCTCCAAGGCGTGGGGGACGCACCAATACATCTAGATCAGCTTGTGGATGTGTCAATGCTTCGGCCGTTTTCGCTTGTTTGATTCAAGATCGGGACTTTTGAGTGCAGGCTGTGGGTAGATAGATCTACACAGCGGCACCTAGCAATGTCGCCATGTCCTGAGCTTCTGATAGGGTCGTGGTTCGTGATGAGTGATTCAGGGTCGCATCTAAATATTAGCAGGGGCGATGACGAGATGGGGGGATCTGACTCTGGGGAGAAATAAGGCGTGATAGATGCGGCGGTCTGATCTCGATCGAATGAACAACATGGGGGTGTATGGCTGAGAATGGGCATTATCGGGTTAAAGACTCCATGAATGTCTACGTAATTGGGTCTCACTCGAGCTGCACCAGTATTGTGAATTCAAAGTTCGACTACTATTCTCTAGCCATGGCAACAATAACACACACAACGAGGTCAGATATAAGGTTTGGATAAGGGGATGATTTCATATTTGATGTTTCTGGCGAGAAACGAATACAGAAGAGGATACTATCAGGGTCAAGAATCTAAAATCCTCGTTCACCTCCAACGACTCGGAGTTGTACCAAATGAATGGCACCAACACTAGTCCTCGTGTGCGTCCATTCCCAGCTCAACTTGTTTGCTTCATACATCTTCCACACGTAACAGTCGTGACAATACACTCTTTGTCTATAGGACAACTCCTGCGACTAACTCAAAGCTTTTAAGGTGAGAGGCTATGAGGAGCTTAGTTCATCTTACGGTGCCTATGAATTGTTAGTTCTGCAAATTAATGTGATTTTTTGAAAGCTCAATCAACTTACTTTTGTACAACTCTCTCAATGGCGTCCATTCCGTGCTTGAGCACATCCAGGCGGGGTCCGTAGCTGAGACGAACGAAATGATGACAAGGGCTGTCGAAAAGATCACGACGGCGCGAAGGGTTAAGATCGAAGAAGATACCAGGTACCACGATGACCTTTTCCGCAAGACAAGCCTGGAAAAAGTTGAGACCGTCGGAGATGGAATCGGGAAGACCCTCGAGGTTGAGCCAGCTGAGAAACATTCAGTATTTGTTGAAACATCTCTTTGCACAGGTCATGACTTACAGGTAGAAGGTCGAGTCAGGCACATACTTGATGATGAAGCCCATCTCGCGGAGACGTCGAACAACGAAGTCACGCTTGTCCTGAGGAATAGTCAGTAATTATGAGTCTCACATGTCATATGTGTAAGACTTACTCTGAAGTGAGACTGGAGATGGATCATCTCATTCTTGACAAGCTCGGGCTCAAGCATAGGGATAGCAGCTTCCTGGAAAGGATGGCTAGCTCCACCATCGAGGTAAGAACCGCAAGAACCGATACTGATATTGTGTTAGTCATGCGTGAAAAAAATGTGGTGAAAACACCAAGACGAAAAACCCGTGATAATCAGCGGGAATTCACAAAACCACGCGAAAACTCATTGAGAGTAAGATATAAGAGTATGGAGAATGAAGAAATGACGTACGCATTAATGTATTCTGAAAGAAGTGAGTTAGCACTGCATTTATCCATATACGCTGTTTGGTAAACATACCCTTAGGTCCCAGAATCCAAGCAATTCTCCATCCTGGCAGACGAAAGCGCTTGGTAAGACCGTCAATGATAAGAACATCATCTTCGTCTACGTCATCGACGTTCTCGGCTGCTGATATCGTGCTGCCGTCACAGTTGCTGGTGTAGTTGTAGCCCGAGTAGAACTCGTCGGAAATAAACGTGCAGCGATCTCTGCAGATGTCCTGAATCTCAGCTAATTCGGGATTCTGTATAACACGTCCTGTAGGGTTGCGAGGGTTGGATGTGAGGATAACGGAAGTTCCACGGGCGATTTCCTCGGCGATCTTGTCGGGGTGGATGTGGTAGCCATCCTCCTCGGACAGGGGAACAGGAATAGCAGCAAACTATGAGACTGGTCAGATCAGGTGATTAGAAGCATCAAATATGTACTTACGTTCTTGAAAAGACTCAGCATCTCGTTGTAAGCCGTGTAATCGGGCAGGAAGAAAGACAGGTATGCATTTCCGAGGACAGCGGCGATACGGATGAGACCAGCACGACCACCAGGGACAATAGCAACATTCTCCCAAGTATACTGGCTCTCTTTGCCCTGTCGGTGGTCGTGGTTGTAGAGTTTGGCGACGGCTTCTCTCAGGGGCTTGATACCAGCTGTGGGGCCGTACTCTCGGCCGGCCATGGAAATGTTGATGGTCTCGGGACGAGGGAAACATCCCTCGATGTCGTCTTCGACTTCGGGAGCACCTTGGCCCAGGTTTGCCCATGACTCGGGGTCCTCGAGGTAGCCATACTCGGCGGCTCGCTCTGTGCACCAGATGACACCAGTGGATGATCGACTAGCGTCAAGACCGGCATGGGGCATGTGACCCTCGTGAGCACTTCGGAATTGACGATGAACCTTTGATTGAAATTCTGCAAAGTTCAATTAGTTTTTATGTTATTGTTGATGTGATACATGAGTTTTGGTGTTGCGGTAGTGGTTGACGATGACGTTGTGGGGCGCCGCGACCAAAGCTCCTGTACCTTAGCTCTCTGTAAGGCGGATTTGGAGGGGTTCATGAGGGGCAGATACAGGACGACAGGGATTGTTAGGGGAGAGAGGGGTAAGTCAGTGGCGCCGGGAGTCGCAAGGCAAAGCAAGGCAAGGCGGGACGGTGAGAGGAGGTGAGAAAACGGTGAAGAGAGTGAATGAGGGTTTTGATGATGTCTTTTGAATAGCAAGAGAAGAGCTCGTTGCGCGGGTGCAAAAGCAGTGCTGAAGCTTAGAGCAATATCTCTGCGCAAAAAAAGGCATAGAGCGAGCTATCGTGGGGAGCAGAACAGGACACTCAAGCCACAAAACTGAGACACAAACGTACCGTTCGTCGAAGGCTCGGTCGTACTGAAACGACGAGCGAAAGGCTTGGGCTCGCCAGTATGGCGGTTGATAGAGAACTTGCGTCCGCTGAAAGACATGATTGCGGTGTAGGGGAGTGAAGAATGAAAAAGAGAAGGAGTATCAGATTATGGCCTCGGGGCCAGAAAAAAGATGTCAAATCCTAGTTACGACGATCACCTGGGTTAGGTAATGAGGAGTTGTGATGACGGCTCGGGGCATGCAAGTCACACTAGTTTGCGACAGTGCGAGATCCGGAGTAGAAAGAAGGAAGAGTCGGTGGGGAGGGGAGATACTAATTCTCAGAAAGAAAAAGAGGGAGAAAGAGAGGGAGAAAGTGGATGTTGACGATATAAGTGTCAAAAAAATGGTAAACCTTGGTCACCGAAAATTTGGGGGTGGGACCTCGATCAGGTATCACGGTACCTTGTGTATGTGTCACAAAGTAAAGACAGAAAGAAAGAAGAGAAAAGGAAATGCCAGTAAAAAAAGAGGCCATTCAGCGTGAGGAAGCTGTAAACAATGCCTGGTCGGTTGGTCTGTGAGCCCCCCCAGCATTGACCCAAGCTACCCAAGCCGCATTGCGAGGAGCTGCAATTGGACTGAGCTGAAGATCTTATGCATCATACACCGGGAAGACGGCAATGTTGAAGTCTTGATTTGTAGTGTAGTCATTTGGTATGTACATGTATAATTACCTCAAAACCCTACTCACCGAGTGTTGAATCATGGCGAGATAATCTCTAGAGTATGCCACTATTCACAGCCAAGACGGTCCCAATCCTTCCTGTTCCTGTTCCTGTTCCTGTTCCAGTTCCATTACAGGCAATCCTGGGGTAAATGCCCCCCTTTTATCTCAGCCTGATACGACTTGTCATGCCGTTTTGAAAGTCGAGACGCGTCTCTTACAGGTGCTCATGCAGATGCCAGCAGTGCCAACTCTATCCAATAAATTTGAACTTACCCTACTCTTACCAAGTTTTGCCTTTTCTTGTCCTTTTTTTCTGTCGTTAATGTTGATACACTCAGTGACGTATTTGTGTTTACTTAGCTTAGTAGCTATGCGGGAGCTTCAACTTGGTAGTGGATAAGTCCACCAGCAGTGAACTAATACTTTCGCGTTCATTAGTCTCCATCAACAGAAACATCTCTCATTATCCTCACTCAATCTGCCCAACCTCAACCTGACCAGACTCAAATGTCCCGTCCAGGGCCCGCTGCCACTGGCAATGTGACGATCTTAGAGGGTCTCACTTCCATGTCGTTACCTAAAACCCCAAACCCTTACCCACAATGTCTCCGACCCCACCAACACGAATCGCTTGGCTACCGGCCCGGCCCCCTAGACCTAGACCTAGACCTTGCTTGACCTTGACTTTGGCCTCCGCCAAAACTCAAAACGTCAACATCTTGACCGAGAAAAATGTCCCGTATCAGATCAAAAGGGAAGCTCGGTGAGTCCCCGAGATTGAATCCCTATAAGCTTACCAGAATCATCCTGAAAAGGGCAATTCTCTCGTGACGAGGTCACGGAAGCAGCCCGGTTAGTCCCGATCTTACGGAAATCATGAGACAGACACGTTATCAAGACCTTGAATGGCACGGTTGAATATAGGGGACGTGCCAAGATATCTGTGCTCACCGCGCTCACCTCGCTCACCTCGCTCACCTCGCTGTGATACGTCCAGACGTGTAGAGTGCATTGTAATTATTCCCGCAATACGTACTCGGCTTACACTTGCAGGCATTTCACATCCAAATGTCACAGGTCTTGTCTATGCCAGCAACAATATTGTCCGTCTCCTCGCCAAGAGAAACGTAATCAATGATGCAGTACTATTCAACGCACTCCAGGTTTAATATGTGTTAGTTGCTTTACTTGAAGCTACTGGGGCAACAAAATTGGTAGTGCCGTTCCAATAGCTAAGGTGAAAAGCGATGAGTGCAACATATGATTCACCCCGATGATAATCTTTAGGATAAATTCATCTACAGCAGGCCAAGTTTTAAGAGTTTAATCCTAAGTTATGACAAAAATAAGTCTAAGATTAGCTATAAATATAGTCTAAAATTAAAACATTCATATCCCATATACAATGTGCCTGTACCAGGTTTTCTGGGCTCATCGACCCCATTTGTGAGGGCGGGTACATTTAGCTTGACATGCAGAGCATCGGGGCTCTTCATCATCGGAATCAAATGGGGAGGATTTCTTCCTTCTCATAATGTGCTCTACAACAGTAGCAACAACGAAGACGAAGTGCATCGGCTCATGGCAATGTCTGTAGATCCCTTTGCTTGCGACCTCCAGGTACAGCTTGCTTCTTTGAGTTGCCGCATAGTGGATTGGCGCACTGCTTTGCCTGCATTATAGAGCCAGGACGACCTTGTGCTAACGGCCAGACTCGGTTGAGACCATCTAGCACAAAGTCAGGTAGTTCCAGTCCCTCTCGTAGCTGAAAATCAAATTTCAATGAAGCCTCGAGTCGTACTAGACATGGGGGTCTCAGGAGCTCAGGATTCCCGCTGTGAAAGTCGACGAATGCTATCATGTAAGCTTAACAAAACAACGGGATAGATATTGTCGTGTCTTGCAGCGGGATTCCGTGAAGCCAAGGATTCTCCCACATCTCCAATACTCGGAAGGTTGGAACGACGTCTTGTTGATTGATAAAAGAGTAGTGTCCTCCTTCCGCGTTGAACCATAGATGCGGCCTCATGGTCGGTAAAGAGATAGTTGCCACCTTGCTTCAAAGTACGGATAGCGACATCCATATACACCTATACACCAAGAAATGACGAGTCTATACGAGACAGGAGGGAGGTCAAGAAGGTCTGTGAGCTTGAGCTTCGGATTACTCAGGACCCTCTGCGAGATCTGGGCTCTTTTTCGACAGCAATGAACGAAACTGCCTCGCCATCTCCCTCTCGATCCTTAGTGATCCGAACCGTTCGGCTGTGACTTGATGGCCGAAGTAACATAGCCGCCTGATAATCTCCGTGACAAGAACGTGGAAGCGAAGAAGGGCAAGGCCATCCTGTGCACATGATAGTGGGAATTGATACCGCCAACGAAGGTTTCTGCAGTTGGAAATGTCATTCTTGCCCTTTCATGGAAGTCACTCGGAAATTCTCCCAGCTACCGGCCTCTTGCGTCCTGGTCGACAGCTTTCCTCGTCCTCGGACTCAACATCGTTGTCGAGAATCCTGTCTTCGGGCTCGACCTGGATGAACTTCTCTCCATCATATCCACTGTAGTCCTTTTCTCACTTATATAGATCCTCATCCTCGTCTTATTTTTCATGGTCACATTCATAATCTCCATCCCTGATCGAGGGAGTCTCGTCACAGTCGGCGTGCTTCAAAGGGTCGATGAAGTGTGACAAGGAAATGACGGTAAGAGACAACATCTCGACACTACATCCAAGCTTATGGACCTCTATTATGCCGTTGTACCGCACTGGGTGGACATGGATTTTGGAAGCCTGTTGGCCTTTGGCGGTGATGGCGTCTTGCTTGTTGATATAGCCCCTGGGATTTATGTTAGCGAAGTACTGACAGATAAGTGACAGATTTCTCACATGTGTATTAAATTTCTCAGGCCACGGAAGAAAGCCTCAGGATGAGGGACATACTGACTGCATATACTATCCCGTCTGTAGTGATACTCGTCTCTGCAATGTAGGTAGCACACACGCACTTGCGTCGTGGGCTAGAGGCGAAGATCATGCTCTTCCGGGCATCGGATATCTGGGAATATAGTCCCAAAACGTCCAAATATGGGATCTCTTTGCGGAGCAAGACCACAAGCGTGTTCAACTTCGTCGACAGACTAGGGGAGAAAATAAGAATATCTTCACCCTTGGTGGTGTTGTGTGTGGATGCTTAGAACCTGCATCAAGGCCAGATTGAAGGGGGAAGAGTGGCCTCTTTCAAGCACCGGCTCAACGAGAAGTGGGCCGCCTTGCCGTTGTCGACTACCTCGACAAACTTCCTGACGTCCAAAATCGCTGACACGATGTCGACCTTGAAATCCGGTCGCCGGGTTATGGCCAGCTTGAGTAAAGCCAACAGAACACCCGTAGCCAGTATTCGTTCATGTGCCTCGTCCACCATGATGCAGGACTGCTCCAAAGTTGGTATTTTTTTTTTAACTAAACGAAACACCTTGAGAGATGGAACATACGCATGGATCGAATGTTGGAAGTCGTTTAGCGAGTTCCACCAACACCCCGTCGGTTATATAGACAAGACGGGTCGTTCGGAGATCTGCCTTGGTGTCAAATCTCACAACGTAGCCAAACTCCTGACCGACTTTTACATCCGTCTACTCAGCGATACGCGCAGCCACGGCAGCTTTTGTCTGATGTTGTACAAGGTTCTCCATAGTTCCTATTGTGTGCGGTCGCTATGGTGGTGGTGGAGGTGACATCAATCGAATATCGGTTGAAGATCTCAAAGTAAGGGATAGTGATAATACTGGCCTAGAGAAGCTCGGCAGAGGCTCGCACTTTCGTAAAGAGAATGCTTTCGAGAAATAAAGGAGCAGGCGGTGTATATTACATATGATAATAAAGAATCATTGTCCGCAGATAAAACGTGGGATCAGGTAGAAGGATGGTTATGAGCTGGGCCGTCTTTGTGAATCCCTTGCACTGTTTGGCAGTGTGATATTCTTTTCACCCTTGCTTGCATCGATAAGACGTTCCCAGGCACAGCGTAGGACCACAAGTAGGATGTTCTCCTATAAACAACATGTCTCGTGCCAAAGGTTGGCTGCACATGATAGCCCTTTGCCTGAGGGGCGGCTCTTGGCTACGCCCAACGTCATGTACCTAACGATGAATGCAAGGAAAGCAGTCAAAAGATACCCTATGGGAGCTCATTCTACTCGTCGTCAGAGTATCCGTCAATAACGGAACTGACATCCACACACACATATATATAAAGCTGAAGCGAGTCTGCTCCATCTGGAACCAAATACATTGGCATAGATGATAACTAAGTGACCTCGGGAGGCTTAGACTTGGCCGATGATTATTGAGAACAAGTTGGGGCAGGCCTCTTAATTTATAGACGCTCCTCCTCTGCTTGCGACTTGCCTGCTACTTTGATTGCTCACGCAACCTTCATTTGTCTCTATCATGTCAATCCCCAAACATGCATCTCAACGGCAGGCATAATTTAACAAGCATGGATATTAGGTCAACAAAGCTATACCAAACCGTGGCAGATAGGTGCCAAAATTATTTGACGATCCAAACTGGGAGTAAGTAAAGACTAGGTAAACAGCGCCATTTTACAGACCAAAACTGCCCAAGATTTTATGTCACCCGGTCTAAACTCGTCATCTCTTGTGGTGCTCTGAAGCATATATCAAGGAGTCAGCATCCATTATATGGCGGTAACACGCCCTAGCAGTCTATACATGCCAAACCTGAAAATACATAGTGCATTTAAATGTCATTTCCTATTTATCATTCCCCATAAGTGTATGCTTGAAATAAACGCTCCCAATTTGCTACACACAAAGACAATTGTCTACCGTTTTCAACGCCATTGAAGTCAACGAGAATAAAACTACCGCCTAGCCCCTCATGGACTTTCCAATCTCACTCTCCCAGCCATCAGCCCGCTCAAAGCCGTTGGAGTGGGTTTGGTAGTCAAACAGAGCCTTGGCAACCTCCTCCTTGGAGGTGAGAACGAAAGGACCGTATTGCATGACAGGCTGGTCGAGGGGAGTACCAGCGATGAGTGCTAATCACAGTTAGTTTTCGGTATTTCATCAGGGGGGAGTATTAGACATACCTAGTCGCGCGGACTTGGACGCGCCAGCGTCAACCTCAAAGTGCACAACATCTCCCTCGGGCTCAAAGACAATGTTGTGGTACTGGCCAACAACGCGTCGCTGGTCATCCTTGCCGACCATGACATCGCCCTCGAGGGTGTAAGCAAAGGCGTTCCAGTTTGGTGGCAGAGGCTGGGAGATCTTTCCACCGGGGTGGATCTCAATGTCGAGGAACCAGACGGGGGTGTAGGCGAGATCCTTGACAGAGTCGATGCCGTGGCTCTGGCCGGAGATGACCTTGACGGTGACCTTGTCATCATCGATCTTGGCAATGGGGATCTCGGAGCCGTGGAGATCACGGTAACGAGGTTCACACGCCTTGAGCTCCTTGGGGAGGTCGACCCAGAGTTGAAGACCGACGTTTGCACTACCGTCTGCGTTCTGCTGGGGCATTTCAGCGTGCATGATACCTAGCGGGTGTGAGTACATGTCGTTATGTTATGACCAAGGGCGCATACCTTTTCCAGCAGTCATGAACTGAAGATCTCCAGCAGAGAGGGTACCTCGGTTTCCAGCAAAGTCCTCATGGTCCATACCACCCTCAAGGAGATAGGTGATGGTTTCTTGGCCACGGTGAGGGTGATCAGGGAAACCAGCACCAGGCTTCACAGAGAAGTGATCGAGCATGAGGAAAGGAGAAAAGTTGCGCAGCTGAGGAGTGCCAATTGAGCGACGGACACGAGCACCCGCGCCCTCGGATTGTTCAACGGCAAGGAAGACCTTGCGAATAGATCGAGAGACAGACATCTCGGTAGCGTAGAGGTGATGGTTTTGAGTGTTAATTTTAGGGTTATATGGGATCGTGAAGTTCTTGAACAACTCAAAGGTAGACGTGGCTGTATCCTTGATACGATGTTGGAACAATGCAATAGCTGCTATAGCGATGAAAGCTGGGATGAAGATGGATCGAAAGAGGCCCATGACCAGGGAAGACGGTTGAGGATGGAGATTTATATACTACGAGATCAATGAGAGAAGATGGGTTTGCAAGCACGACAAATACAGACGCAGGGTTCTACGAGTAGAAATAGCTGGAATTAGCCATTGATCGAGCATGTGGAGGTTAGACATGTTTATTAGTCAATGTTACATCAGCAGCTAAAAAGCCTTAACTCTCTCTGGTGGTTTAGGAATGGTTTGCTAAGGCTGACCAAAGCGAGTCTATATCAATAAGTGGGGCCAGTGACAAAGGTTGTACCCGTATCAGTATCCGTATTTCCGGTAGTCGTATAATCCTCGTGTTGAGTTGATTATATCCGCAAAGAACTATAATCATGTTCTAAATCTTCACCAGGCACATCCAATACCTGTGCCTCGGTAGGTTTCAACGTAATAAATTTCACCCAAGGGCATTCCTCCATCATGTATCGAATAACATAAGGCTCATACATGGGTTTTCGACCGTTCTTGGGAAGGGGTTCTCTCCGAGACGCGAAGTCGTTATACCTCATCGTTAATTCTTTTTGGCCTTCGTCAAAGATCGAGCCTGAGCGATTGTAGATGTTGCACAAAATAAACCAAATCGCACTGGCAGAGTGGTATGCCTGTTCCATGGTTGTCGGCCATGCATCTCCTCGTTGGCAACGGTTCAACCAAATAGGGTGTTTCCGGTAGTCGTTCAAACATTCTTCGTTCATCATCGCTTCGCCCCTCTCGAGGCGCCTCTTTATTTCGACTCTGGTGCCAAGAGGATATGGGGGGTCGTTCATGAGAGTAAGACGTTCGAAGGCTTCGCACATGCTCACAGCTTGCAGACATGAACTCCATGGAATGTTACTGTCCTTGATGGCCAAGACCAGATCCTCATCTACCGATGGAGACACATTTTGTACACCATTATGTTGAGTAACAGGAAAGTTATTATCTGTGATGCCGTTGTGTTCATCATTGTCCTTGTTCTTATATTCGATCTCGTTCATGCTCTCGGCCACAGTCATGGTTCTATTATTGTGATGGTTCCTGATATTGGTATGTGGTTGTCTCTGGAGGTGACGGGATTTGAGAAGGTCTGTATGCAAAGTTAGTTTGAGCATTCGAAGACAACCCTTATCGTCACAAATACTGAGATGTCCTAGAGTCGGATTGTAGCCGATTCTTTATAGTAACTGACGTTGAGATACGCGATGCTTGATGATGGAGATCAATTTATGATGTGAAGGCTGAACTATGTAGACTGATCTCAGATTGCACATCAAATGCTCGAATTGCTGAAGTGTTGAAAACCATCGTTGCTTCCGTACCTAGTAATGAATCAAGTATTTTCTGGTGCAGTTGCGATAGTCGACTGCCTCTCCAATGCCACTTCAACTATCTACCAACTAAGCGTGGCAAGTAAAGATCTTTTGAGGAACAAGAACATGAGGCAGTGCCACTCTGAGCTGCTACTACTCCTGTTGGAATTGCTGCCTTGAGTCTATATCAAGACATCTGTTTACAACATCAGGGCCCGAGTACTAAGCTTAGACAGCTTCGTACCATATTTTGAAATATGTTCAAACATAACAACGGTCCTTCTATCACTATAACCTTCGTACTTCTCATGTCTGCATCTTCACTGTCTCGCTCATTATGTGGATCAATTTTCGGTCAATTTTTGAGTCTTTCGATTGCTTTATCGTGATATACTACAAGCCTTATGTTCAGTTTGACACGTACCTTGAATTGGAGTTATCTATGCATTAAGAAACTACCATGAAATCCTCCAGGCTCCATGCAGTGTGCTGTCCCTAATCAACATCGAAACTAACGCTATATGCATAGAAATCTAAAGTTCCTCACTTCCAAAATCATCATCATCATCATCAACATCATCAACATCATCAACATCATCAACATATCCCATATCATGAAACAGCCGCAGTGTCTTTGACACCTGGGGATCGCAGAGCAATACTCCGTGTTCCTTCAGGTATTCGGTAACTTCCTGGTATACAACCTCAGAGCCGATCTTTGGGGTGGACAGTTCAATCTCCATCAAGTGCAAATCACCAGCAACCACATCGTCCAATTTCGCTTTGTGTCCCAAAATCTTGAGCTTCCACTTGCCATCGGGGTAAGGACCATACGGCACAAGACCGTCCCAGTCAATGTCGTCGTACTTTTCTGCGAAGCGAACTTGATCGGCGCTCCAGAGCTGCTCCGTCTTTTCACTCAGAGGGTATCGTGCTCCGCAAGTGTACGGGACGTTATCTCCATATCGATCCCAAACGCAATCTGCACGAGGGGGCGTACGGTCTGGTTTCTCATCGAACCGAACCTTGATGACAGAGAATGGTTTCCCTTTATTGGTCTTTGTCCGGAACATGACACCCTGTTGTGCGTGTGTTGGTGGTATCGTATCAAAATAAGTGATGGGGTTTCGCTTGTAAGGTGCGCGAACCTCTTCGTCCAGTTTTGCCAGTACTGCTTCTCCATTCTGATCACACAGCGACCATTGAAGATGGATTTCTTCATCGCTGTTTCGACCAAAAGATGGATTCGCAAAAAGCGCGGTAGAGATCAGGCTGCAGAGCTTCATGTTGATGGGATCTCGACGACAGTATACCCAAAGGCAACCCAAACCAACAGTTTAGAAGCAATACTGAAAGAGAAATAAAAATGAAACCATACCAATGAAGAGAAGGCGCACCGATTTATATCACTTGATATCACATAGTATCGAATAATATTGTTTGGTGACGCATGTATCACTCTGGCGGTCGGATGACAAGACGGCAGCCACATTGTAGATCAAAGTGATCGACTGTGCGTGCATCAATAGATCCCTTATTTCCGCACATGACAGTATTGTAGCCATAAGCAGACCGCCGGCTAAAAGATATACAACCACTTGGGCTTTGAATTGAGAAGGCTGCATTCAATACGCATAGCGCACGTCCTCTTGACCGCGGTCTAGTCTTGGTAGTAAGAGCTAAAGAGAGACACGGGAAGATCTTAATGAAATTACTGTGGAAAACTCCGTCTGCATTTCGTCATACTTAAGCGTGAATTAGCAAAAGTTTTCAGATGCTTTGTGTGGCCTCAATGGTAGACGTAATACAATACCCTTCTCTCAAATATCCAAATGTCATTGTTATGGTACCCTTTACGAACGTAAAAAAACACACGCTGTGATGATTAGGTTTCGAAAGATAAGATCAACTGCAACAATTCACATAATTTCATATACATATGAATGAGGCATGGTGTAGCTTACACCGATAGCAGCGAACCGACATTGAGGCGAGACGTCAACAGAACCGAATGTTTGCATGCTCTTTACCCTATATCAATTGAAGTTTCGGTGAGAGTAAGCCACGCGAGTGGATCTCCCGCGCGCGAGCATACCGAAAGAACAGCTTATGTAGGGCTGGGGATTAGCCTGGAATCGGATGCAAGGTGAAATCAGGCCCACATCAACCGACGGAAATCGTGCTGGGATCGGGCTGCTACGATCGACATAGATAGGGATAGTGAGTGTTTATCGATAAACCTTGTAATCTGGACATGTGATATTGAGGGACCAGTATCGGCCGCTGAGGCTCAACATGCCGCGCGCCAAAATGCAGAGTACCAGGATATCACAGCACATAGGTATCCTGCCCTGATCACGATATGCCAAAGTGACGCGGCGTAAGAATGGCGAGGCAAAGGGAAATCCTATGGCGGAAAAATGAATGAGACGTGATATGACAAGGTATCACGAAGATTGTATGCTGTGTATTGCCCACGATTATCACCGAAGGTTCCGCGCATCGTGGAGGACAGGAATGTTGGCGAAATGCTGTGTCACTTGGAACATCGTGAGATTTTGTATTGTTGGTGTTGCCAAGCATGCGCGACGGTGGTTGAATATAACCAGTCGATCAGGGTTGCGCGTCTCGCTTGCTTGATACCCTTTGAAGGGGCTCGTGTCTAGTCCTTGGAGGGACTCACTGGCCAAAACGTGGGACAACATTTTGCATGTGAAAGTGGCTCAGTGGCTGGGAAACAAGAAGTGCATGCCGCAAAGCAGGGGTTGACTTGGGCGACTTGCAAGGGACCCTAGAAAGTCTTGATTGATCGGTCGATAAGGCAATAGAGTAATCCCGTTAACGTGATGCGGCAAAGGGGAAAAGGTCAAAAGAGGAATCAAGTTCGTGGCAATGGGACGGAGCCGCTTTTCTGGAAGCGACATTGAATTTTGATGCTTGGCGTCCGAGGCCAGATACCAAGCTCGTGTCTGACATCCAACTTTACCGCGGCAGAAGCTGAAACGAATGTTGCCAAGTCGGACAGCAGGATTGTTGGTCTCTTATCAATACTTTGGATCCATACAAGCATCAAAGGAACGCTTCACGCTCGGCTACCACACACAACATAGTGACAAAAGTGCCTCTTGTTTGCGTACTGCCAATCTGCCACCAAGTAGGTTTAGTGGTAGTCGGTAATTGTCTGGCGGAAACTGAACGAGGCAACCGAAGGAAGAGGAATCGGCCGCTGTAGCTGATAAGACTTCAAGAGTTGGAGATAAGCAGCCATGCTGTAGACGGCTGCTGACCGAACGGTTGCAGGTGCATGCGAGGAGACACGGACTCGGGAAGGTACCGTGTTGAGATGCATCATGACGAAAGTTTGAATACGTACCTATTGCATGGCTTGCGTGGTCTCCTTGAAATCAGTCATTGTGATTTCAGAGGAGATGATGGTTCGTTTTGGTGTGTTTTCCGAGCCGAGCCCAATGATGAAGGAGGAAACTGATAAGCCAGAACTGAACAGTGGAGATATTAGAGTACCCCGAATTGATGCATCTCTTGTGTACATGCATTGTCTCGGGATACCCAAAACGAATGCAAGGTTTTGGTATCAATGCGCTTTCTTCTGCAATCACTGCTAAGTGTACGTGGCATCGCTATCAATTTGCAAGAGGCTGTACACTGGATAGCATGTAGAGCAACAAAATTGGCAAGGTCTTTTGTTGAGAAGCTTGAAATGAGTGTGATCATGGACTCATTACTCATTTGGAGAAAGGGAAACGTTATTGAGAGTGGAAAGTAGAAAGTGGGGAGTGGGAGTGGGGGAGGGGGAGGAAGGAAAGAGGAACCACTTTCACATGCCAAAAGAACACAGGTCAAGGAACCAATTGACGAGCTTCCCAGTCCCGTCTTTGATCAAGACAACTGGAACGAAGGGATTGAATGAGCATGGGTATGTATGACTATGGAGTGCATGCGGCTGACTCGTTTACTAAGTGACTCTACTGTAAGGTACTGATGGAAGTATCATGTGAAGATACCTAGAGTATCAATCAAGGCACGGCTGAGATGTCATTTACTACGTAGCAGGACCCCCAAATTATCACCGGAAAAGTAAACCTCTCCAAGTTAAATCAAAGAGAGACAAACTCACCAGAAACAGATGATTCAAGATACAAGAGCGCAATTGCCATAGGGTACTTATCGATCAAAGCTACGTCAGGTACCCACTCAGCCCAAAATAGCCTTAGAGATACCTGGTCTAGTACAAGCACATGTCTAGCACATGTCAATCCCAACACTAAAGCAAAACGAAGCAAACCAAACCAAAACAGAGAGCAATCCGCTCGCGATGGCGAAAAAAAGTTGCTTCAATTGGGTCTCGACGCTGTTGGTAAAGGTGGGTTACCTTCGGAATTCTCTTGTTTCTGCTTCTGGCCCCCTACCTGTCACCACATCTTTTAAGTACCCGATAGACCCTTTTCTCTTTCCCTCTCTACTTCCCTTCCTCTTCTCCTAGTTCCTTGATCAGTACCTAAACACCAAACTTGTAAGTACTACCCGTGTCGACTTCCATCTCCTGTGGCGTCCCACCAACATCTTTCTACTCCTCCCTCAAATCCACCTGCTTTCTTTTTCTTATCACGCGATTTCTTCTTAGCCTCTGCAGGTCCCTCTTTAATTGCTACCATCCTGCTTTCCCTCCTCCCATCCTACTTCTTCCACCATCTTACCTAAAGCTACCCTCTCAAACAAAGGTACCTAACTCAAACACCAAGCTTATCTATCACTCGTCATCCGACCGTCATCTCAGCTTGATACTTTACCGACCGACCGATTAACTTCTCGGACCTTATCATCGACAATTCTCACTTACATCAATTCATCTCAATCAATCCTCAACAATCACCATGTCTCACCAAGTCAACGGCGACGTCAGCACTGCTGAGTACTCTGCTTTCTTCCAGGTAGTTATATTTATCCCATCTCCGTTCTTGAGCAAACCAAACTGACCTTCTGGCAGCATCTCCTCAACTACCCTGTTATCAGCGACAGCGTCCATACCTTCAAGTCCAACGAACTCGGCCAGCGCTCCATCAAATTTACCGACGCCGCTTACCAGACATTTGCTGCTCCCGTCGTTCCCTACTTCTCCAGGCCCTACCAGTATGTCTCGCCCTACGTCCAGAAGGTCGACTCCCTAGGCGACAAGACCCTCGACCGTATCGACGAAAAGTTCCCTGCCGTCAAGAAGCCCACCGATGAGCTCTACCAAGATACTCGCGCTCTCCTTCTCTTGCCCATCCAGAAGGGCCTTGAGGGTAAGGACCACGTTTTCAACGTCTACAACTCTGAAATCAAGAAGGTTGAGCAAGGCGGTCTCGTCGCCCATGGAAAGGCTGCCGTTACCACCGTCCTCGTCGTTAGCAACGAGACCCTTTCTTGGTTGAGCTCGTTCCTGCACCAGAAGAAGGGAGAAGCTGCTACCGCCGTGAATGAGAAGATCAACCAGTAAACACCTCACATTTACGACTATGGCAGCATGAACTTGGATGGCCAAGTTCGGCTAAATCGCTTTTATACCCTTCCCGTTTTTCATTTTCTTTGAGAATTGTTCCAAGCATGGTATTTCCTCCCAGACCTTTTTTCTCTTTCCGGTGCTTGAGAATTTTAAAACCATGCGCGCCAAGCCGACATTTCCAAGCCTTCAACTCTCTAACTCCCGGGTTGTCCTATGTGCCTCTTCTGGCTCACATCTCCCGTACGATCTTGAGCCAATCCACGACCTATGACGCCGAGCATTCAGGGTTGAGTTTGATTGTATGCATCTATCTATGCTAAGCTCCTTTCTGCGCAAATGGAAAGTCTGGCTCTTCCTTCTGTTATACTGCGTGTTCTTGTGATTTGTGCGATGATGGAGAGCGCCAGGTTCTGGTGTAGGACATGTAACAACCAAGCGGGTGTATAGCCTCAAGATCTATATGCGAGAGGCACACCCGGAGCAGGAGTTATAATTATCAGAGATGTGTCACTTGAGACTTAAAACGAACTAATAGATCATTTTGTATTATAATGCATTCATACAACTCTGGCTCAACGTAAACTTGAGGTTCTCAGCCATATTCTCGGATTCGAAGTTAGATCCTAGCTACAAGTCGAGCAAACGATCCTAGATGGCTACAGCAAAGGATGACCTTGACCTCCAATGAAGAGTACTTAGTCTATAGACTCGTCTCTTCACCTTTCCAGTCGCCATACCCAGTCATCAGTATCTTTAATGGTGCCTCTCTCATCGAGAGCCGTTTCCAGGTAATGGTAGGTTTATGCTGACGGTTAATTAAATGGTATGATTTATCTATTCTTCTACCCGATTGTCAGTTGTTAGACTATCGTTCATCAATCATCATTATCTTACCACTACCTACTCATCAGACCACAAACACAATTCATAAACTTGAACGCGATATCAGGCGAGGTGAGCCTTTCTCCTGATCCTTGACCTTTGACCCTATACTGCAGAATGTTGCCACCGTCAACTGCAAGTTAAATTATATGGAGGCTTTGAAAAACTCCTTAAATGCATTAAATGATTTTGACTACCTTGGTGACTCTTGGGTATCGGATGCAGACTGCGTGGACTCAAGATATCAAAATACAAAAGTCCAAGACGGGGCTTTAAGAGTCTTGCAGTTAGATAGTCAGCTTTTCAGGTAATGGGCTTGGGACTATGACTAAGACTATGGCTGAAGAATGCAAGGTCTCTATAATCTCGACAAAAGTGCCGTAAGGAGTGCTGGCTGACGAATCGGGTACCCATCGCCAGGTGTCAGATCGTGGGATCTGGCGAGGAAGGAGGTTTATGATTGCCGCAAGGTGAGCAACGGCGACTTGACTATGTTGGGTCATGAACTTGATAAACAGGAAGTACAGGAGGTGGGTTTTAGAGCCGTAAATACAACTAGACTAGTTGTTATTGAGTGACCGAAAGCCCATCAAGTGCCAACGTTTGACAAGGAATACCCTCGACCAGGCCAGTGCTTTTGTTGGTCGAGCCTTTCTTCCTCACATGGACTTTATCTCAGCAGTATAATACGATAGTGCATACGAGGCTCACAAGAATCCCATTGGCTTAGTACGTTACCAAGTGTAGACCGGATCCCTATGGTTGAGTTGAATGCACATGAAAGATAGTTATTCGGTGTGCAGTTCAGTTTCGTTGTCACATATACACATGATCAGACATCGCAATAACACTCTAGAAATATGAATGAACTCTGGTATATGTTGCCCTAATTATTCACTCTGATGAATATCTTGTTTGTCTCCAGGTATTGCCATTTGTTTGTTGTCTTGGCATTGGTCCACGATGTTGATACGACACCGTTTGGATTTGTACTCCGAGTCCTCGGAGTTGAGTGAAATCAATATCAAGATATTTCAAACCGTTTTATTCCAGAGTCAACTCCTTTGACTTGATGGAAGAGTGTACTCTACCAGATGCCTTCAAAACAAACTGTGTCAACACTCGACGTTGACACTAATCATATTTGTTTCCTTGGCTGAAGACCATTGTATCCAAGGTTACGTAGATCAAACACTTCATCTAAACTCTTAAACATTACAGCAGGTCACCTAAGCCAGTGCTTTTCGAATAGAAACATAGCGGAAGGAGTTGAGGCCCTTGAGACCCTTAGAGATGCCTCCCACAAGAGCAAAATCTTGATCCTGAACAGACTTCCAAGTACAGAAAGGCCAAACAATCCGAAGAAGCTCAAATTAAGACTGGCCAACCAAAAGACTCAAGTAGTTGACAGCTGCATTACGGCTGACCTAGTATGTTCCTCTGCCCAGGAGAGCTGCGATCGGGTTACTGTTTACCTCGGTCAGATACAGATGTTAGGCAACCAAGGTTATAACGTTGCACTTCTAGTGGCAGACTGTCTTGTGAATAAGATAGCACATGGACAAATCATCGACGTTATTCTGACAAATTGACTGTGGAAAGCATACCACCATGTTCTAGGTCAACACTTATAGCGAAGGGGTATTCTCATACAACAACCGCGGATTCCAGTGCACTTCGGGGAGAATTCACGAGACAGGGTGTCTCCTGGGATATGCCTCCGCGGATACACTTATTCTTCCTCTTGATATCAGACAGAATATCCAGTATCGGCCTAGTTACCCGAGTGCTTTCTTTACACGGGTGGTGCCAAAGTCGCAGTAAGTAGAATCACGGAGGTTATGGACCGGATATGACTGACATCTCAACTTATGTCTCACTGCGTCCTGTTTTTATTTCAACCGTATGGTGTGATATTGGAGTTTCACTATAGAAGGATGTCGCATTCTGTTCGGGAATAGCAGATCACTTGGCATACCAGTGGATGGCATGATCAACTACATCATTGGACTTGGAATGGATGAGACAACGGACTCTTCCGTATCGGAAGCGGAGTTTCGCCAGAAGAATACGGGCATGTTTAATAGATTCATAAATGATGCGTGTAAGTGCGGAGTCAAGAGAGACATGATAATTATTCCGACCATTACAAGCGCGCAATATAGCTTACCTTGAACCACCATTCCAATGAAGAAACATTCTTTGAGACCTGCCAAAGCAAGACAAAACAAGATTAATCTTATCGAGTTCGGAAACATCGGAACTCAAGTGAACACAGTACAGTGCCTGGCTTACACCAAAACGTACGACATATATGCTCATCGTGATGTGACTACAAGGCACAGAAGAGGCGCAGAACAGTTGCACCGCATGAAGATTGCCTGATTCAGTTTGTTTACACCAGCACGTATCCGAGCAGCCAGGGCATAGTGTCTATGCTCGAGGAGATGGACAAATAACGAATAAAGCCTTGCCACATAAGAGACGGAACAATTAGTTAAAATGGGACTTTGGGTCCAATAAGCATATCTATCCACTGAAGCAAAGATGGATGGCAAAATTATTATAGCATGATGAAATAGGAGACCAGGGCTGCTGAAAAATTCGAAGTATCGAATTTTCTAATCTGGTACCGAAAGGAGGATCGACGCGTAGAACGCCCTAGCGAGAGTCCGTCAGTCCGAGCATACTGAGGAATTATCTACTACGAATATGTCTCGGTATTTTTGTAGTTTGACAAATCGAGGCAGAAACAAATCGATATGAGATAAAATTGTTAAAGACCAGTCAACGTCAGCGCGAGTAAAGAGAAAAAAGCAAAAATACAGAAATAGTTACGGATACTTATTCAATTGATAAGAACATGGTGGTTTTGCTAAACGCGGATCAATCAGGGGACGGGATAAAGCAGGGGCCAGGATAAAGAGCCTGCTGATGTCAATTAGGCTTAGATCAGGACCTCGCGTAGGTCATGTTGCATTGCATACCATTTTCTGGGAGGTTTTGAACATGGGGCAGCTTATACGAGATGACTGATGACCAGTCTCATCGACGGGTCGAGTGCGACAGCTGAGTCTGAGGTTTTCTGCTAGTTGAGGCGCCTATGGTGAAACGAGGATATCATCAGCCGGAAGGAAGAGACTCAAGAGAGATCGACAGGTTTAGAGCGAAAAGATATTCATTTGATGGCGACAAGACAATGCAATTCATGGCAAAATAAGTAGATAAGCAAGGCTGCAGACCCGACATCATCTACGACTTGAAACGCCCGGCGAATCTGTAGCGCGATGGAGGAGGCAACTCCACTGAGGAGGAGAAAAGAGTGGGTGAAAGCCCGGTAGTTTGGTAGTAATTGTTAGTGAGTATTACCACGATTACCTGTCCGGCTGCGGTAATTAGTTGTTGCATTCATTGTACCAGTACTTGGCCAAGCCTCGTGGGAAGAAGTGTTTTCATCCTTGTGTAAACATATATGTGATCCCTATGCATATGGTATGCCAAGGGAACATGAATAGTTCTGTTAATTATTATTCTTTACCTCACCTCTCAGCTGGAGTCCACTCCACGCATCAGGGGTTGTGCAGGGCCTCAATGTCAATGTCTATCGCCACGAACTGGTGGCGTTGACATGCAGACCAACCGTTATGCATACAACCTCAGCTATCGGTAAGGTTATTTGCCTCAAGCATGAAGATCGAGACCAAAGTCAAGGTCGAGAGCCACTGGGGTCGTCAATTCTCAATGCACCATGATCTCCGAGCTTCTGTCTGAGCGTTGACGTTTCACTGACGGACATTCGAAAACCCGACGCGACTCCACCAAGAATGAGGACCCTGGTGATGGACAACAATCCTTTCTATTTGAAACATATATGCAGCATGTCATGACCTCACCTCGTTGCTTGCTGCCGTTCACAAGATTCAGCAAAAGACATCACATGGCTTGTTTTGACTCTCCTTTTCCCCATCCAGGAAAACCGTCATTAGTAAGATGGTGGAGATAGACGTTGCACCGATGGATGCTTACACATAGAGTGTATGCATCGTCAGGTAAACCATACAGAAGCGAGCAGCAGGGTACGCACATGCACACATACCGTTGCCCTGGCGCAAAGCTGAACTGAAAACGTCGGCAAAACGCTCTACCCGCGTATAGACTATATGTAGCCTGGTACATATCCATTTGTTTCCTTAACAGCTTCAAGTATCGAGCAAACGGCTTACCTGATAATGCCAAAGGCCGCATAGCTTTCCTGTTTTGTTTCTCTGCTTCAGGGACCCCGGTCGATCGCTTCCGTGCCTGGTCACATCGTCCGTTGAGCTTATGATTGGCCTTGAGCAGAGAAGGTCAAGCTTCGGGCAAAGACTAGATACTAATATTACAGAGTAAAGATAGTAAGATGAAGAGAAACACCGGCTGCTACTCTGCAGATTAGGTTCAGATGTAAGTAAGTAGTAGACTGATGGATACAAAGTGACATCCATGCCATGCCATGCCATGCCAGGTCATGCTTGTGCGACGTGCCAAGACATCCCGGATATCAGCGTCTTTCGTTCATTTCCAGAACTAACTAGTGTTTTCGGTACTCGAACAAGGCACTGTTGAGGTGACTACATCATACTCATCGCAGGCATTTCAACTCTTTTCGTCTTGTGTGACTTTCACTGACATGTCACATATCCTTGAGTCTTGACGTCTCATATAGAAGACGCTTTGCTTTTTGGACTGTTCATTTATCTGACTGCGCTGTGTAATAATCACTCAAAGGTTAAACGTCAACAATCAGAACAAAGATAATTTCCCACGCTGGGGTCGGAGCTAATACATCAAGGTTTGCGATTGGCTGTGTCATGTTCTGGGCCGGGGTTCAAGGTGGGGGTTTGATCACCCATGCTGTGTCACGCCTTTGAAGAATGAGTTGAAGAAACAGTTGCTATCCATGGATGTTTACGGCCGAGGAATGAGGTTTCCAAAGGGACAATGCCATGTGGCTGCTTTTGATACAACCGCTGTAGAAACAGCGCTCAATCGGGTCAATTGTAACTGAGCAACTGCTACGTTCGTACATTGTTGGTGACAATGAATCTCTCCTCCACCCCGGCAACCTGGCCCTGGGTCGATTGTCAATATCACACAGAGGGTGGAACCATGATTACCTATCCATGCGACAGCAGCAACAGCATCGCAACGGCGCAGTCCCATTGTGTATTAGAGACCGGTAGTTAGGAGGGCCCAGTTGAGCTCAGATCAAGTATATGATACCTTGGGTCTTAGCCTTGGACCTTGCCTGTTGGTAATACTAGTTTGAGTTTCCCCCGGGTCCTTCAGAGTTCAAACTCTGAAAAAGGAGTTCCCGTCCAGCCATGTCTGCTGTGTTGGGAGCTCTACTACAGTAGACCTGGACACAACCGTTGGTTATGACCTGTCATGGAACTTTTCCTTGAACGCGAACAAAGCAACGAAACAAAAGTAACAAAGTCTGCAAGGACAACGGAGGATGGATCAAATGAATATCGCAACGTCCGAACTAACAAAGATAGTAGCTAGAATAGGTAGCATCTATTAACTTAGAGCTCGTCATTAAGGTCACGTCGAGTGCTTAGGGACACCCTAAAACCAAAAACCGTCGCCGTCGCCGCCATGTACCCGGGTCTAGAGGATCCGTAACCCCTGCATCAAGCGTGCAGCGTGCCCCTGACGGCCCTAGCCCCTCAATAATGAGTGGGATTGGCTTCAGTAGCTTCTCCTTCAAGCCCCTAATGTAGGTACCGTCCATGCTGTCGTCCATGCCTCCCCCCCCTGGTCCAGACTCCAGAGGCAAGAGGCCGGACCTGAGCTTCTCCTTCTTCCTCTTGGTTGAAAAGTTATGGTTTTGGGCGGCCAATGAATAAAAGACACTGCCTAATCATTTTTGAGGTCATTCACATGCCGAGACATCCATTGCTTGCAGAGCATCAGAAATCTATGAGTTGTACTGCATGAAACCATATTCCCCTTGCCTTGTTAATTCCCAGCTGTGATCCAGTTGAGCCGTCGTACAGTGCAGTACCTGTCCCAAAAACTGACTGACAAGGGGTCAAAGCCCACTGGAACTCCTCCGTCTGGATACGCTACCGTGCTTGATGTGCGCCATCTGTCTCATAATTTCGTCCGCTGAAGCCCTGTTCGCTGTGCTTTGGCCGCCGAGAGCTTCCAATTTTTCTCTGTCTCTCCCGTCTGGTTGCTGGAAGCAGTACGTACAGGTACATACATGCACTTGGTCCATTCCTTGCTTAACTGTCTGTCCACACGCCCCCCCGACTTACACCCATCCGTTACCTCTCTTCTCTCCCTACTCCCCTTCCTTTTCCTTTTTACTTTCCTCTCGTTTCTCAAGTCGAGTTTCAACAAGTTTCTCTTCTCTTCTTCCTCGCTTCCATATTCATAGCCCGGTTGACTCGAGCCTTGAATGAAGTCTTGAGTGCGGTGCGGAGCCCTACTATACCGGGCACGCGAAGAGACCAAGCTGTCCGAGAACGATACAACAAGTTGCGAATAGAGCAACTGTTCTTGAATTAACTAGACGACGACGACTATTTCGATACCCAAATTAATGAACGAAACGAGGGAACGATTCTCTCAAACTCAGCACAAGACGGCAACCATGCCTCCCTCTCTGAACACCCATCCCTCCTTTACCCGTCCTCGGACTAGCGACCGCGATGGCAGGCCCAGCACCCGCGACCAGGGCGCTGATCAGAACCTCTTGATCCCCAGCCGAACTTCTTCGCTTCACTCACGCATCACACAACCCATCCCGTCAACCCTCAACATGAAGCCTCAACAGCGCACTCCAAAGACTTTGACACATGCATACATGGTTTGCGGTGTTGGCCGCGAGCCGTCGCAATGGGTCAAGGCTCCCGCCCCGGCCCAAGGGAAGATTGGCCACATGAAGGGTGCTGTTGGTCAGTTTTGGCTTCCAGAAATTCTGGGCAGCAGCCCTCGTCTCGAGCAGGACAATGAGATTGCTCGAGCTCTTCACTCCGCTATGAGGGTGCGTATTTTCAAATGCATCGATCCAAAATTCATTTAGCTGACCGGTGGCGAAACTAATACAGGCCTGTTTCCCTCATGATGTCGAGATTTGCACTGGGCGAAGCCAACCTCATTGCGTTCACCATGCTTTTGTTCTTCAGCAGGATTCTTCTCACACCCTCTACGGTATTTCGCTGCGCGTTTGGTCGCGCGCTGACGAGAAGAGGGCCGAGACCATTCGTGAGCTTCGCAAGAGAACCGAGAATGACTACTATGACAACCCTGATGAAACTTACTGGATCCCTTACTGCTTGTCGTTTCTCTCCCGCTACCCTCTGTACAACCTTCTCGGAGATTATCTCAGAGGTATGTGGATTCACTGGAACAAGGCCACCAACCTGTTCCACGCCGAGGAGGTTTCTCGAATTCTCAGCTTTCCTGCTCCGCGCCTGAATGATCTGGTCCGCATCGACATGAAGGACTACGCCCTCTGCTACCAGTTCCCATCTTCGCCTACAGGATTCCAGAACTTCGCCATGTGGCCCCTCTTCAACTGTCTATCGATTCCCAACATTGTCGGCGTCATCGAAGCAGCCATCTCTCCCACCCGTCGTATCATCTTCGTCAGTCACTACCCTGCTATGCTTACCATGGCCGCCGAGACTGTGCGATACTGCGTACGGGTTTACGAGTGGAGTGGTCTCTACGTTCCTGTTGTCCACGCACGACACGCCAAGGAGCTTGTCCAAGAGCCTGGCCCTTATATCCTCGGTATCACTGTCGAGTGCCGTTCTCTTTTCACAGCTCCTACCGACGCTCTGGTTGTGGACCTTGATCGCAACTTTGTTCTCACCTCTAGCCCTCCTACCGCTCTTAACCCCGGACAGCGCAACAAGTTTGTTACACGACTCACGCAGGCGCTGAATGGCGATGTCACTCCTTCGGGAGTTCCTCAGCACTTGCGATCCGCTTATGGTGGTGGCAAGCTTGTTCCTGCGGGTCAGATCATCGTGATGCGTGGAGAAGTCGAATCGATCCAGGATCCTGAGTGGTGGAACCAAGACGCCGTCATGGCTGTTATGGATCATGTCTGCGAGAAGCTTGGACGCAACACTGGAATCAAGGCCGTCTTTGGTGGATCCGTGAAGAAGCCCCTTATGACCAAGGTGTCAATGCGCCACCTCAACGAGATTGTTCGTGAAAGAAACCAGTACTCGCGAGACGCTCTCGAGGCTTGGCAAGACTTCATCAACCTCAAGGGCCGCATGGACACCGAGCTCAGTAAGGTTACAAAGCGCAACAACTACCTTGTGGAGGAGCTTGAGAGCTGGAAGCAGCAGTTCCTCAAGTTCCAGGCCTTTGCTGAGACACTTACAAAGGAGACTCAGGACCTCAAGGTTAAGATCGATACCCACAAGAGGGAGAACCGCCGCCTGGCTGGTCTCATCGATCAACAGAAGGATGATAACGCTCGCCTTTCTGTGCGCCTTACTGGTACTGAGAAGCAGCGTGATGACGCTCTTGAGGCTCTGGTTCTCCAGCAGGAGATTGCCGAAGAGCTTGAGCGCGAGCGCAAGAGGAACAAGAAGGAGCTTTCTCAGCTTCAGCACACCAATGTTTCCCTTACGCGACAGCGTGATGAGGCCCGCAGAGTTGTCCTTCACCTCCGCAGCCTCATTGGCGGACAAAGCCACCACATGGAGCACCTCATCCAGTCTATTGCTAAGCCGGATGACTTGGCCCAAGAGATCGAGGAGGGCTACGATGAGACCGAGGAGGAGATGCAGCAATCTTCTGAATCTGGTCGCCTCACCCCCAGCCCCAGCCCCAGCTCTAGCTCCAGCGCCCCCCGAAGCAAGCGTTACTCATCGTCGAGCTTCAACGATGTTGCCGACCGCCATCTCAAGGACAAGACGGACGCTATCGCACATATTGTCCGCAACATTGCAGAGCAATGCCAGGC
>JAAGWP010000453.1:0-70096 GCA_013266165.1 Fusarium graminum
ACTCAGTTTTATGAGGTAAAGCCAATGATTAGGGACTCATGGGCGTCAGGATCGGACCGATCGACATCAGGTTGTATGCAGGCCATGATTGCGAGCTCTTGACGAAAGAATTTAGGTGCGATCCGAGGTCGAACCCGGCCACTAGCGGCACCATACAGTCCATGAATGGGATAGGATGGGCCTTGAGCCGCCGACAGGCATCACATCGTATTGTCCGGCCAAGAGGCGCAGTTCCTGTTTCTGATTCTGGCTCTAGCTCTGGTCCTAAGACTGATTCTGCAGGATTGATGGCGCGTTTTGTCTGGGTCATACTGCATCAGAATGCATAAAGTATCTGCATATGCCTTGGCCTACATGGCTGAATTGTGGTAGGTAGGTTTTTGTTTTCTCTTTCCTCACCAAAGTGCAGTCATTCCCTAGCCGAAATACAACGATGGGCGTTCCTGGCGATGCCAGCCTGTGACGTCGGTCTGGATGAGGATGGATGAGGATGGATGGCAATGGGGGAGTACTTGTATGCGGGTGGCAGAAATAATCACTAGGCGTTACTCGAAGCGCAAGAGGTGTCTTGACAACATCCCGTGATTGGAAGTCAATTCCAAGTGGCGGATGCGCTTTCCCTCAAGGAATGCTTGATAGTTTTGCTTTTGTGTTAGGGCGAGGCGTCCAACGGTCTCCTCGGGAAGGCCCGAGGCTGGTTATTGGTTAGTCGGTAAAAGGCTGTGGTCATTGAACGGGCTTGACCTCCACATCGGACAGTAAAAAAGAGCCAAACACTGGCTTCGTATTCAGTCTAAGCACCCTGCTACTGCAGACCGAATGATCTAGTCTTGACCGATCCTACCTACACGCCGATATTAAACCTCAACTCTTGAGCGGGTGTGAAGATGAGCATGGATGCCACGAGGATGAACGGCTAGACTAGATGGGCTCCAACTCTCACCAATACCATTAGTCTTTATCCAACGGGTCTTCCCGTCTCAAGACAGGACGGACTGAACCACACCAGAACGTCTCAGTCCAAGTAGGAAGTACCTCAAATAGTCAATTGTAGTGACCATGGCTCGGCTTAGGATCTCAAATCACTTACCCGACTCTGTCTCATGCGTTACACACCTATGCAGGCAAGAGAGCGTGGTTACACGGAGAAAATCCAGTCCCTTGCTTCACTTTTTGTCATTGGCTCCGCCCCCGTTTTTCTGCTAGGTAAGTGGCCGTGTAAGCTGTCGTCGAATCAGTTATCAACCTCAAGATCCATCCTCCACACCCGCCGACGGTGACGGGTATTCTTTGTTATTCCCCTTTTCAAATGAACGGTATGGTAACGCAACAGCAATACATACTTATACCGCGCAGCCACTCGGGAGCTCCGCGGGCTGTGTATCAGGACCTGCAACTGTCGGCTTTGCGCACTGTCGAAGCCTTCTCCGGTTGGGAAAGCAAACTGTTTGTGACCAGAGTGCTATTGGGTGGGCAATGGTGATCGATCCATGGATGACGGCTCTCCGGTGCGCCTCTCCCACTTCGGTCGGTTAGCACTACCCACTATCAGAAATCAAATATCGTGAATGCAGTTTGCTTCGAGGCACGCCTGTCAATGCAGATGACGTTGGAATGCTCGGGGTCCAAGTGGTCGGTATCCCGGCATGAGAGCAATGTGATTGCTCACCGGTCTGCCAGGAGCCCTTGTTTCCAGAAACTCGGTAATCCCCCACACTGGGCCGGGCGCGCTGGAGCCTTGGGGGGCAGATGCCGGCATTCAGCTGTCAAAGCGAGGCATTTGTGGCTTTACTAACTAGCATGGTGATGAGATCGACTGTTTGAGTCCTCACCGAGCTGCTAGGGCATGCGGTCTCGCCGTAGCCCGGGTCGCTCTCAAGCATGGTCTCAGGCTTTATACCCAATGCAATTCTTGCTCGCTTGGTGGGTAGGTATGGAGAGTCCATAATTCTTCTACCAGACAGAAGCCTTTCAGACGACCAGCTGATTGCTACACGTTTGAGAGTTATGCCCAAAACTTGGGACTAAAATCACCAGATTTATTTGATGTCATTCAATTCTACTTTCTCTGCCTGAAGGTTCGCGCTGTTTGTATGCTGCTCGCAAAACTTTTGCTCGTTCGTCTCCAAAGGGCTGCCTCTCGACGTGTACTCTACTTTCTTGGAAGCGTCATGCTCACAAAATCTCTAGCGTATCATGTTAACTTGGTATCCAACAGTCTATGCCTTTAACCCATAAATCGATATCCCGAGACGCAAACGATCCAATTAATCGAACACATCGCTACACATACACTTGGGGGAAAAGACCTGGAATCAATAGGCTTCCTGGCTTGTTATGGGGCTATATGATAGAATGGTGGAGGCTCGACAATACAGGAAGGGGTATGTATGTGCTGGGTATGGCGACAACAATTCCGACGACAAAACACACGGACAATAACCCTAGCAGCGACTCGAGGCTCATAACCTCGTCCCGCTTTCCCCAACGACGGTTACCTGCCTGCCTCAAATTTACAACAAATAGCGCTGTATATTATCGGAAATATTCCCCGTTGAAAGGCGCTTTGCCTTGAGGTAGGTGGAGCCTTCGGGATGCTTTCGCCAAGCGCGGAACTAGTTACTTTAGGTAAGTTAGAAACTGGGTCTTGCCGTTGAAGTTTGAATGCGGTAGGCAATCTCCATCGCGGGCGAGTGCCTTTGGTGTTGTTTGCTCTTCATGACCCGGCAGGAGCCAGTTGTGATAAGTCACCCTTGGTTTCACAAGGAAAGAACCAACCGAACAGGCTCTCTTTCGATCATGTGATCAGCAGCATGACCAAAAAGCACCGCGAGGTACCTAAGGTGAGAAAGCCGACCACCTAAAGTGGCCCAATTTGGCTGTGCCATCTACCTGTGATATTGTCGCACAACAACGAATACTCCTTCTACAGACTTGATTGTCCATCTGTGACGCGCTCTATTTGGTTTGATATAACTCATCTTCTCACTCAAGCCGTATCTTGTCTTGGTACGATATCTGTCTCTGCGACTGTTGGCTTTCAACAGCTTTTCGTCAACTATCCAGCCTCTGGCTTCCTTCCTCGTCTTGCAACCGGGACTAGAACTCCTCACCGACAACCGACTGTTTGCGTTGGGCAGCATCTGAGACATTGATTGTGCAGGTGCTTGCTGCTTCCCCGTACAACATAGCCAACTGCTGTTTTTGAGCTGCTTCGTTATTGTGGCTTTCTGAGTCGAGCGCGATCACCGGTCCTTGCCATGGAGTTGAGCCAGGAATCTATTCACGATGTCATCCATCCAACTGCGGCTTTCTCGGCCCATTCTCCGGATCATGATCTGCACTCGATCTCTCAGAGCGCTGAGTCTGTTGGCTGGCAAGACTCGCTGCTAAACCCCAAAAATCGTATTGATAGCCTCAACCCACTGGAGAAACCTCTTTGGCGGGTCGACGGCTGCACTGCTTTCGGGAGCCAGTTCTACGCTGTACCCCTGTTCTTCGACCCCATGCCTCCAATCCGGATGGATGTCTTTATTCCTGAGCCTTCGAAGCTTTCGCCTGACCTTCGACATGTCCTCGATGTTGATGTGGCATTCCATACTACGAGTGCGAAGCGTATCGCGCATCTCGGCATCACTCAACACGTACTCCGTATTCTACAGTATTGGACGTCGCTTCAGCAGGATCCTATGGATATTTTCAAGAATATTCCATTTGGATCCAGGATTGTGATCAAAAACCTGCCCGTGAATGTTACTGATGCAGAGGTCATTATTGCGCGAACTCACTACCTGGAGCGTCAACTGTTGTCGGTATCTTCTCTCGAGAAGGCCTGGGGAGATGACATTGAATTACCTCCTACAGTCGATCTCAATGACGTGGTATATGTCTCACAGCTGCACGATAGTGTCTGCCTAGTCAAGATTGAAGGCAAGACTTGGATCTTCAAGGCCCTTACGAGTTACACCAAGTACCTTTATCACGAACTTAGGCAGCTTCTCACCATCCAGCCACACTCCAACATTGTTTCTCGGCCTATGCACCTGGTTACAAAGAAATGCGGCTTCGGTAGCAAAGTGGCTGTCATCGGGTTCACGCTGGAGTATCATATCCACGGCAGCCTGCGTGATCTAATTCCTTTTCTCAAGCTGCACAACATGGTGTCGTTGGCCGACGAGACCAAATGGTCTATTCAATTGGCATCCGCATTGATGCATCTTCGTACTACATCCAGTATTTTCTATCCGGATCTCAGACTAGACAATATCGTTCTTTCTGCTGCTCGAGATGCCATCATGGTTGATTTTGAACAGCGTGGGGTTTGGTGCGAGTTTGCCGCTCCCGAGGTCAATGCGCTTGAGTACGTGAGACTACTTGCCATAGACGAAGAGATCCCAGCAGAGGTCAGCGAGAAGTATTCGAATCTTTTGACAGAAATGCTTCCGGAGTGGCAGGCGATGGGCGAAAGCGAGGAGTACAAGTGGCCCTCCAAAGGCTACAACGTTCCATGGGCCTGTCTCACTCCAAAGGAGCAGGAGGCGTGCGAGGTTTATATGCTTGGCCGGGTATTGTGGTGCATCTTTGAAGGGAATAGTGCTCCCCAAAGAGCCGCGGTCTGGCTTTCGTACCGATGGGAGCCGCTTGTCGAGTTCCCAGGATACACAAAAACCCCTGGAGCGATGCAGCGCCTAATTGATCGGTGCACTCGCGGAAGACAAGCTGGCCTTAGTAGGCTGATTGTGAGAGAGAGAAACCAGCTAGTGCTCCGCCAGCTCGAGAAAACGGGCCTCTCCACCCCAGAAGAGGTGCAGCAGACTGCCAAGGACTGGTGGTCTCGAGAAATCGATGCATCGGAGCAATGGCTCAGACAAAGAATCGATGGCATGAAGAGTGGTGAGTGGAAAGAGAATTACTATGATCGGCCCACACTGAAAGAGGTTCTCGTGGAACTTGAGGCGTTTCGCGACGAGAGAGGATTTAAGTTCTGACAGATTCAACTGCGATTTCATTTCCTAACAAATGGAACTCTCCACTCCACAGCATAGCAGCAACAGATAGCAAGCAAGTTTTCAGACGAGGAGCAGTTTAGACTGATACGTTGAGCTCGCTCAACCATAAGTGCAGTGTGGGTAGGTTTCTTGAGTATAGCATTTTATATAAACAATATTCGTTACGCAAAAATATTGATATCAATCAAAACAGATGGTGTAATGTTAACGTTTCCATAGGGATCCGTTCCCTTCATTGCTTTCACCTAGTCCTTCTTGTCTTCCTGCCACCCATCTGCCCCTGAACAGGCCGCTTCAGACCAGATCCTGTGCTCGACGTCCTCAGCCTCCTAAGCATCGCCCTGAACCGCTGCACATAACCCGCTGGCGCACCGTAGATTTCAATCTGGTCAAGACTCGTCTCGAGGTTATGCAGAAACTGGCTCGCCGCCTCCGGGATAAGGTTCAATACGTTTAGAATAAAGTCTTGATCGCGGTCGCCAATAAGACGTAAGTATAGGTTCCGGTCGATACGAGAAGCATGCTTTGAGCCCTGGTCTTTATTGTGAGACACCACCAAGTTCAGAACATGTGTAAGGCCACGAGCAGCAGATAAAGCCTCGCGTGCTGTCAGCGGGCTCTCGCGGGTATATATCTCTTGGCGCATGCGATTGACACATCCGACAATGTGGGAAGCTGCCCATGGCACATCGCGGGGAGATTCAGAATTCGGGGAAGAGCGTCCAGCATCGAGATCCCGAACGACGCGATCGATACGCTGTGTAAGCTTATAGAACGGATCTCTAATGATGTCCCGAGGACGAGAAAGAGAGCGAAAGTAGTGAAAGAAATGGTGATTGTCCAGCAGCATTCGGAAGATGGTCTGTTCAAGGTCGTTGCGTTTGATAATCTTCTTTCCTAGAGATAAATGGTTGAAAACATCTGGACGAAACTCGCTGGTATCAAGATCGTAAACAGATGCAAGAGTTTCTCGGGCCTCTTGTGCACGGAATGTATCTGGTTCGTTGTCATATTCTGAGTCCGGAGTAACGAGATGGCAATGAAGTCCATCCGCAAGCACACCAAGACGATACTTTGAGATGCTCTGGAAAGGATCCCCAAGTTCTTCAGCATAGCCTGAAGAATTCATCTTGAGTGGCTTGCTGATATCAGTTTCGTACAGAGTCTGTTTGACAATCTGATCCAGTAGCCAAAGGAGGTGTTGACAAGGTTGACTATCGTTCCGGCATGAGCAGCTCAGCTTTGAGGTGCCGTCTTCTGGAGCGCGAATCCGTATTGAACGCGTGACGAGCTCTGTCATCTGAAACGCATATGTGTCGTCTATACGGCGACACTTTTCAAGAGCAATCTTGGGAGGCTCCTTGAAGGTGTCGCGGACCATGGATTGGGTGTCTTCGGGGAGATGGTCAACGAGGTAGGCGAGCTTGGTAGGCGAGCGGATAACAGAAGGCTCGTTTTGGTCGTATTCGGAGCTATCGTCTTCATACTCAGAACTGTTTGAATCTGATTCTGATTCCGATTCTGAAGAGGATTCATCATGGTGAGGCTGCTCAGCTTCCTCGATATGAGATTGAGCCCTGGTGCGAGAGCGGGTTTCTGGAGACATGCTCATAAGAGATAGTCTATTGAACAGAGATGAAGGAGACGACATTGACTTGAGAGAAGGTACAATGCGATGATGGTGAATTGGAGAGTATATGAGGTGGTCATGGTATAGCTTTATATCGAACCTCGAGCTAAGAAGGCTGAAGCTCGTAGCTACCAGTTAGCTAGCTGCCTTAGCCATAGGAAACAGACCCCAGCTGCGACCGTTGATGGTTGGTGATGAGCCTCAAGGCCGGGCACAGGGACTCATGAGAGGCCCCAAGGCATGATGGACAATAGAGTAAAGAAACAATGGCATGTAATGGGTATTGCACAGAGTACACCACGGCTGGCAGTGGCAGGTGAGCGACGAGGTCCCAGCTGTGGCTGTGAAGTTCAAGGTTGTATGATATATCCCTACCATACCGCGACTATGGTAGTATCCACTTGATGTTGGATATTAAAAGTGCATGCATGGTTTTGCTGGCCAATGATGGACATCTATTGACAAGCTGTTGTTTGCATATTAATGATATCGGTCATAATCTATTTACTTGAAATCAAAGAGGTTCAGACGTTGACAACACAACTTTACTATAGATTTCGTGCAATCAACCTCAAGATGAACTCCTTTATTCCCTTGGTCTTCTTCTTCTTCTTCTTCTTTCTCCTCTTGACCAGAATGCTAATAACACAATTCACGTTGGCTCACCTTGAATTCAAAGCCTCCCACACTCAGCCACAAGCCCACTTTCACCCCGTCTGGCGGCTATAGAGCCAGTCACAACTCTCCACGGCTGATATACCGCGACCTCATCAGCGGCCCGGCACGCAAATCGCCAGCTGCAGCTTTTGTTTCTACTCGTTTTCCTTTTTTCTCTTTCTTGCGGGTCGCGGATGATGCGGCCTGAAAAAGCGACCTGTTTGTAGAGGCCCGGTTCGATTGTCTGGCAAGGCATTTTCCTAAGCGATGGTTTCGAGAGATGGTGGATTGATGCTCAGCTTCGTTGATAGAACAATTGGCGTGAATACTCTGTGCAGATCGTGACGAAAGACGGTCAAGACTTGTGGTATATGTCATTCTTGTCTTGGGCAATGCCACATCGTTCAGTCTACCTGAGTAGATCAACCACAAAAAGGGTATAGTCATACCGAGACCTCAACGCCTTCAACCAACAGCTCATCCCACGAAACTACCAATCGATATTCAAGTCCGTGAACGCACAGCTTCAACCAGTTCTGGTCTCGGCAGGTCCGTTCAGTCCATTGCGTCTGTTGGTGGCGTCTTTCAAAAACGACGATCTTGCATCTCTTGACTACGAACTATACAGAAGCCAATCGCTAGGTTCTTGACAACCCTGTGGTTGGATCACTGCATGTCTTACACCTCCTCGCATTGCAGCAATGTTGTCCACCACGGTCTTGGTCAAGCGAACTAAATGGATGTAAGACGTCTCATGGCGTTGAACCAACCGTTACATTCACATCCTCAGGTGACGTCAAACTTCACATAGTTGATTCTCTACATCAAGGCAGCATCAGGCTTAGAACAGTCCATTTTAGACATCAATAGCCATGTCAAACCCCAAGTCCTAGACAGGAACTGACACCCTCTCTTTACCCAATCAAACTGACTTCATTCTGGGTTACCATTGTTTATCTGTTTCTCTCTCCATTGTCAATATCAAATTCGGTAGTATGGATAACGTCAAAACCCAGAACAAGATGGAAAGTCCAGGCCAGTGATACATCTCGTATCTGTATGGTCTCAATTCCATCAAGCAGATCGCATCGGTGAATGAAAGGGGAGGGGGTTGGCTTCTCATGGCCAAGACTTCCCATGGAAAAATCCAGGGTTAAAAGGAAAATAAGAAAAAAGAGACACGAGTGCAACAAAAGCTATCCACAGGCAACAACATCATCAAGACCTATCCCAGGTCATGTTTAAAAAGCAGTGTGACTGGTCGTATCGCCACTTGCTGAATCAACCTTGAATTTCCCCAGTGCACCTAATTCCCAGGACCGTAAAAGGAGAGGTGTTTGTGTGTCAAGCGAGTCCGAACCAATAGTAAACCACCTCAGAGCTGATGCATATTTGGGCTCATGCTAAGAGCCCCCTCCAAAAAGCGTTTAAAATAATTATGATACATCATGCACAAGTCAGTGCAGGTCGAAGTCCGTCGTCGAATCGGACAACTCGGGAGGATGCGTGGCTCTTGACGGTTGCTTTCTTGGTCGGGGTTCTGCCTTTTCGTAGGATCGTCTTCGGATCAGGCGACGGAGATTTGGAAGAAGACGAAGACCGGCCTGCAGACGAGGAAGTCGACTTCCTAGGCAGGCTATCCACAGACCGGTCGGATTGTCAATCTATGCCGTGCTGTTTCTTGAGCTGAGCTAAAGATTCCCGGCGGGCTTCGAGGTCCTCTTTTGACTTGGCCATCTTATCGGGCTGATGGTATAGGACTGTGAATAACGGTCAGTGCATGTGCGGAATGGAAACACTACTTTGGAGGCAAAACGCACCAACGAGGTATCGATTTTGGAAGTTGAAGCCGTTGAGCTTGTCGCAAGCCTGCTTCGCGTCGGTTACGTCTTCATAGACAACGAAGGCGGTTCCCTTGGTGTTATTGGCAATACCCTGTCGAACCTGGCTGCAAAGAACGTCAGTATAAAATTCGATAAGCGCATCTCGACTCGGCCTGGTAACATCATTGTCGTCGGGTGAGGTTGTCGAATCGAGCATCGGGGGTCTGTGCATACCGAATTGGGCCAAATTTTCCAAAGAGGTCGAACAACTCTTCTGGAGTAACGTTGTAACTATAAGTCGATATCGATTAGTCGGGGATCGGGCGCAAGTTGTTATCGATATTTCTGCCGTACCTCAAGTTCTTTACGAACAGAGCTCTGCAGAGAGAAAATGATTAGCAAATGTCAAGAAAGCGCAGGTAAGCGGTGTTGCAAGGACTTCTTTTAGGGGTCGAGAATGCGATGTGATGAAGGAGGCGCAATAGTTCAGATGTTTATTTGCAGGAGTTTTTGCAAGACGCGGGAATGACAGAAACTTACCGATTGACTTCTGGGGCTAATTTACCGCCGCGACTACTCATCTCTTGGATGATGTTTTGATGATGCTGATACAGGTTCTGTAGGAACGGAGAGGACGCGGTGGTCGGTATTACGGGACGGAGAGAAGATGGAATTGAGCGGAGCGGAGACGGGAGGACGGCGACCAAGGCAAGATCTATGCACGTGACCCGCCAGTCGGACCACAGCTCGGGCGGAGGCGATACGTTTGATTGGTTGACAGGGGGTTGGCGTGATTCAAGGCGGAAGGCGGACACAGCAACAGCGTCACTTGGGGACCCTGTTTTTGCAGAAGGACAAACTCTATCGATAAAAGGGTAGAGATGTGGTGATAAAGAAAGACGATACCTAATTTTATAGCGTTTGCTTGATGCCCATTCTACAAGAACGGGATATTTCATCATGTTGCATGTTTGCACAGTTGTCCGTGCCTCATCACCATCAACCATCCATCACGCGACCCAACCAGGTGTCGCATCCCGTCACCGCATCTAGCCATATTGGAGAGAAATGAGAAACGCGACGATACTTGAGGCTTGCTGTGATAAGGCGTGGCCAAGTAGCCAACGCAGATACGGCCCAAGGTACCATGCAAGTGCGCCGAGAAATGGAGCCGCGTACCCGCTGATAAAAGAACAAGCGGCACTTCCAAGCCGAGGCGCAGAAGAAGTGAACAAATGCCCTGCAGCGACTGTTCAGGTATCACCGCAGCTCTACATAACCCTGTCGGCTGGACACGTGGAAGACTCACTTTCAGGGATTAGTGTATAACCTCAGTCGACAACAAGTCCAGGTTAGGTAACAAACTGAGCACAAATGATTAAGCAGCTATCGCAGTCTGGAGCATGATCCGTATTCGTCTATTTTGATCGCAACCGCAAGTCATCGTTAATTCGTATCGGCCTCTTTCTTATTATCTAAATCTCGCTTCGTTCCCAGGAACTACCCAATCCTGTTGGGATCCATTTTGTGGTTCTCGTGAGTCCCCGGTTTATCCGTCGGCACTGACTCAGTTTTTTTAAGAACTCAACCGGAAAGTATAGTTTGGTGTGCAAATACCTATCATTTATTAAAGTATTATTATATCTTGTCTTCTTTTAAGGTAACCAACCAATATTAAACCCTAAATCTTTTATGAATATAGGTAAATTTATGGATGAATTGGGAGGTTACTATATACAGGTGACTTTTATTGTGCTTTGAAGCATAGAGCTTATTCCTTAATAAGATAGGTGATAGTACATCGAGTTTGAAAGCAACAATAATCATCCATGTCTACGGAGTACAAAATCTGGAACTGTACTCAGTAGTCTCACCTTGATAATCTATTGCACTTGCTCCCATATATCCATTCACCAGAGTAAGTGCAGCTGCAGTTGTATGGCATTAGTATCGGGATCATCAACTAAACTTTGTTTACTCTATTCCACTTCATGCACGTTACAAGCCAGTTTCAGCTTGTGGCTCTCATTAATACCACAAAAACCAGCTATTCGAAACAAATATTCTCAACCACATTTCACCTTCGATAGTTACCACATTCTAACAACTCCATGCAAGATACGCCCACATATCGCATGCTCTTCTTCTTCTTTTCTCCCTCGCGCGAGGCCTGATCGACATGAATAACTCCACAAATACAATGTCGCGCTTCGGCTGCAACACTATCTCCATATTTGATGTCGCTTCAGACGCCCGGAATTTTCTCGCCGACGTCATCGAGTCCAGTCAAGCCACAGACGAAATTGAGGACCTCGTCGAGAAGAGCCTATTTGCAGGCGCTCAAGACTGGCATTATCTGATCGAATGCGCCAACTCCATGCGACAAGCACATAAATACGACAAAGATAGTTTACACGGGCAAGACACCCTCACATACGTACGATGCATACTGGACGGACTGGACCCTCCGCCAAACTCAGAGTCACGGCCATGGGAAATGACCGATAGGCTCATAGCTCGGGCTAAAGCTCTTGAGGCCGGCCCCGAAATCCGGCCACCATTCGTTCCCGTTCCCGTTCCCGTTCCCATATTTGGACAGCCACCTACCCCGGAGCTCTTATCAAAAACAAAGAGTCGTCATTCTTCAACATCCCATTATTGGTCTCATCAGCCTCAGGAGAAGTGCCCAAGAGAGAGCAACAAATGGAGTGCTTTAACTCAACTGCCTCTTTGCCGCTCACGCACACCTTCTTTCATGCCATCACAAGCAATTCAGTATGACGCTTCTCGAAGCTTGAGTGCTGATAAGCTACTCGACCGACAGGGTTCCCCGCAACAAGTCACTCATGGCGATAAGACCCTGAGTGTTGATCTTAACAGTACGGAATCCCCATACTTCACACGCCTCCCGGTATCAGGCGTCACTCTTGTGACAAGGCGGGTACTGCCTGGGACGGTACCCTCAGTCCCTTTCGCGCCGCTCACCTCTTCGGAGTTTGGTCTCATTCAAGAGAAGTTCGCGCATGACCAATTCTGGCTTCTGATTGTCGTGACATTCCTAATCAAGACGAAAGGCAAGCATGCCATTCCTGTATTCTATGAAGTCAAGAAGCGGTTTCCAACACCCGCCGACATTGCTTGCGACACAAATACGGAGCACATCATTGATATGATACGCCATCTTGGCCTTGCAGTTCATCGTGTGACTTTGATGCAAAAGTACGCTCGAACATTTTTGTCCAACCCGCCAATTCCTGGTGTACGGTATAAAGTCAAGAATTATGACCAAAGAGACGTTGACCCTTTATCGAGTTTACGTCTACAAGATGGGGAGAACCAATCGTCCCTAGCTAAAGACGCGGACGAGCAAGACCTGGAGGCTTGGGAGATTGGTCATCTCACACAGGGAAAGTATGCTCTAGACAGCTGGCGCATCTTCTGCCGTGATGAGTTCCTCGGCCGAGCGACAGACTGGAACGGCGGTAGTAGAGAGCCCGAATTTCAACCAGAATGGATGAGGGTCCGTCCAGACGATAAGGAACTCAGGGCATTTCTTAGATGGATGTGGATGAAGGAAGGTTGGGAATGGAACCCAGCCACAGGTGAGCGTACTGTATTGCGCGAAACTATGCGAGAGGCTGTCAATGAAGGGAGAGTAGGATATGATGATAGGGGAGGCTTGAAGCTGATTGAAACAAGTAGTGATCATCCGTCCAGTCCACTGTTGTGCTGATCAAGTTGAACCTGGAAGGGGAGCTATTTCGGAGACGAACTGGGGACTAGTGCTTGGACGAGTACTCAATTGGAAGAGCAATTTGTATGAGACACGTCTACTTAGACAGCATGTTTAAGAAATACAATACAAAGAAAAAGACCCTGACTATTACATATCTTGTCAAGTCTACCTAACCTACCTGGGGCTGTGCTTTGTGGTAGTGGAAGGTGATGGGATGATTAGCCACTGAGATGATGTCTATACATAAAGTTTCCATTCTTGGAACCCTTAGTTCCCGGGTCTAACCCCAATGGTGATGGAAGTGGCTGGGGCCCTTGTTACACTCGGTACTGCCTGTACATTTGAAGCTTTACGAAATTAGGCACTGAGCTAGGTACTAAGGTAGCAGCTCGTAGGTACCTTTGGGCCTCGGATCGCTCTATTCGGCAGTAGCTAAGGCATGAGGGCCTGGCGCAAATAGAAAGGGAGGAAGGAGAGCTAAAAAGTGGGACGACATGCAGCTCCATCACGGGATCTCTAAAGGACACCGTTGTACAATTGAATCAGGCCCTACTGTAGGTCCTTGGTTAACACTACAGTGCACTTCTTTTCGACTTGTCTGAGGTCATCGTCTCCAATTGAACCACAAAGGACAACTCGCCTCGACGTCTCATTCTTGATCTTTGGTCTTGCTTGATCTTTTGTCTTTCCTTCCTCGCCCACTCACTCACTCACTCACTCACTTTTTTTTTATTTTTATACATCTATTGTCTCGAACCTGTACTTGGATCCTTGTTTGTCGAGCTTGGTCAACCCTGTTTGCAATTCTTGCTATCCTCGTTGGTTGAATTCAAACACCCCCCTCGGCGATCCAGTGTCTAAAAAGGACTTCCACTTGCTAAGCTTGATTGGAATCCTTCTTCTTCTCACTCCCGCTTCACGACGATTGTCATCTTCAACTAGCAACAACCCCCGAGAAACTCGTCGTGTTTCGTCTCGTCAGCAGGTCTGCGCGTGAAACAAGCTCCCTTCGAAACGAAACCTCTTGATCAACCTACCAGCCATCATGTCCCAGCGATTCAACTCTGGCTATGGCCTCGGCGGCCCTGCACCCTACGGCGGTTCCCAGAACGCCGACTCTCAGCAGGGTGAGGGTTTCCTCGAGCAGATTCGTCCCTATACTAGCAAGATTGAGGATGCGCTCGACACCATCAGCGAGCCTGTCAAGCCGTGAGTCGAGCGACCTCCTTTGTAAGCGCGTTTGGAGCTCACAGAGCTGACCTTTTGTCCTCGTTGACAGCTATCTCCCTGCCATTGGCCGTTTCCTGATTGTCGTCACCTTTTTCGAAGACGCCCTCCGTATCGTCACTCAGTGGTCCGACCAGCTACTCTACCTCAAGGACTACCGTCACAGTAAGATAGATGCGCATTGCTTATGGCGCAATGTGATTGTTCTAACACTCAACAGTTCCTTCCGGCATCACCCACCTCTTCCTGCTTGTCAACATCATCGCCATGTTTACTTGCTCCACCCTTGTCATCATCCGAAAACACTCCGACTACGCCGTCGCCGGTCTCATGGGCGTCGTCATCACTCAGGCTCTCGGCTACGGTCTCATCTTCGATCTCAACTTCTTCCTCCGAAACCTGTCTGTCATTGGTGGCTTGGTCATGGTCCTGTCTGACTCTTGGGTTCGCAAGACTCAGGTCTTTGCTGGTCTTCCCCAGATTGACGAGAAGGATCGCAAGATGTACTTCCAGCTAGCTGGCCGTGTTCTGCTCATCTTCCTCTTCATCGGATTTGTCTTCAGTGGCGAGTGGTCTCTTTGGCGAGTCATTGTCTCGTCTCTCGGTGGCATTTCTTGTGTCATGGTTGTTGTTGGATTCAAGGCCAAGTACAGTGCTACTCTGCTCGTTGTCATTCTGAGCATTTTCAACCTCTTGGTCAACAACTTCTGGACGGTAAGTTGCAATCCACAACGCCTGCCCATCTGTCTTGTGAAAAAAAAAAAAAAAACTAACAAACAATACAGCTCCACGAGCACCACCCCCACAAGGACTTTGCCAAGTACGACTTCTTCCAGATTCTGTCCATTGTTGGTGGACTTCTGTTGCTTGTCAACAGCGGCCCAGGCCAGTTCAGCATCGACGAGAAGAAGAAGGTCTACTAAGCACAGACTCATGTCAAGGACAAGTGGGCTACATCCAACACAGGATGGGTGCCAAGGTGTCCGGCGTTGACAGGGCATTTTCTTTTTACTATATTGGGAAGGACAATGATCTGAAAAAGGTGCGCTCGAGCTGCATGATTGCCGAGCGAGTTAGTTATACGGTGGATGGCGGGCAGCACCGGATTTGGAAGCGATATGGGGGTGATTAAAATCTGCTTCTACAGTATGTCACATGACAATGAATACATGGATGATGTTTTATCTTGACGATTGATGTGACAGGCGGCTGGGGACTTGCTGGCGCCTCAACTTGTTCTGCTGGAGGATTCTTTGAGCAATGGCAAACGTTGAGTATCTAGTAAACGCTCGGAGTGGGCTGCGACCCAGTTATGATGGGTTCAGTTGTTTGCGTTTAATACTCCGCGTTAGATACAAACGAAAATCAACATATAAAGGATCATTAGTGATAACGGTTATGTACCAGGGCAACATGCTATCTCCCATGTTCATGGTCTCCAACCTCATTGCATTCTGATTATATGTAGAGAAGGTTAGGAAACAAGTGCTTAGTTATACACTTGACACGAAGCTTTCGTGTATGGTGACGAAGTTAGGATATGGGGAAATTAGGATAATCGCAAGGTAAACTTTCCTACGTACGTGCCACTGATCGCATAAGTCCAAAATGAAATAAAGATGGTATTATTTCTACTGACTTTTCGCCTTCGAATTACTCCCCTCTCCCCAATTAGTTAATAATGATTCGGGTGACGCTGCCACTGTATGAAGTGGTGTATATTATGGCGCAATCTATAGTATGATGCAGAATGCCTCGGGCACATATGCCAGTTTCGCGTTGTCTACAAAACAACACCCTTGGTCTGCTGCAGCTTCTTGACGTTGATGTTTCTCAACATGGGGACCCAGACAAAGAACAAGGTCGCAACTCCAACACCAGCAGCAAGCATCCTGACTTGAGCGTATCCGTAGGACTCCTGAATAGCAATTCGGGCAGGGCTGTTGATGGGGTAATCCAGCTGATTCTTGATGACGCCGGCGATGAGAGGGATATTGGCTTGTTCGGACTCAGGCAGCCTCTTGACCAGCTGAGGGATGAATGTGTTTGTCCAGATTGCTCCAGAGATGGCACCTCCAATTGCACCACCAATACCTCCAGACACATATAAAGTCGCGAGGGCTGCAGCGACGTATTGATGAGCCACGGCAGCAAGGACAGCGAGCTGCATAACCAGGATGAAGACGGCACCGCCGATGGAGATGAAGATCTCGCACATAACGATGTATCCAACGTATTGGTTGGGAGCACGGAAATGAATCATGAGTCCGAGAGCAAAGATGTAGATGGGGACGGCAAAGTAAAAGGTCCACTTGTAGTAACCCGTCTTTCGGATAAGGAAGCCCACGATGAAGAGAAGAACACCAGAGACAACCTGGAAAGTCGAGTTGACGTATCCGGCTTCAGCAGGATCGAGGTTGACAACTACCTGCAAGAAAGAGCTGAAGAAGTAGTTCCAGGTATAGTAAGAGATCTGGTAGGTCATATCGATCATGCAAGCGGCGACAACGGATCGATCAAGGAGGAATCGGCCTTGCAAGAAAGGCACGGGAGCAAGCCAGTACTCCCAGACACCGAAGAAGATGAGCGTGAAGAAACCGACGACGATCATGGCGATGATATAGTCGGTGGCCCAGCCGTCGGGGGCATAGGCGGCGAGGTTGAAGGGCAGAAGAAAGACGACGAGGCCACCGCCGAAGAGGAAGATGCCAATGACTGGAGTTGTTAGTCTTTGAACGAGCACTGAGGATGGAATGATACTCACTGTCAAACTCGTTAAAAGCCCACCAGATGCCGCCAAAGAAGCCACGGCTTCGATGGGTCTTGACGACTGTGCCCTTCTTGAAAGCCTTGCGAAGATTGACCTTGAGGACAAGAAACAGAGGAATAGTGACAAAAGGCAGAACGAGAGCAATCCATCCAAAACCCCATCGCCAGTTATCCATCTTGACAAAGGCGGCGGCAGCCTTGGAACCGGCAAAGGCGGTGATCATGTAAGGAGAAGAGGTAAAGGCGAATGCCAAACCTCGGTTCCTCAGGTTGGAAGCGTCGGCAGCTAAAACACCAACAGCATATATCATGCCTCCCCATCCGACGGAGTAGAAGACCTGGGCAGCGCAGAAGGTTGCGAGGTTTTGCGAGACGGCCATGAGGACGAGACCTAGAGTGGCAAAGCCGCTCATGAGAAGGAAACCTTCAGCACGACCCCAGACGTCGAGAGCCTTGGCCATGGGAATGTAGCAGGCTGCAGTCATGGCATCTGCCACGATGGGGATGGTGGTCATGAGTGAATGAGCTTGCCACTCGCTGGCGGTATAAGGGATCAAGACGGCGGCGATAGAGCCGCGGAAGCCACTGATGAGGAATAGAGCCCAGATGCTATTGACGATGTGGTCAGATTTGTTCAATATCAGATAATCAATCTCAAAGGTGGTCACTTACAGACACAGAAGAGCAGCCAGAGATCCTTTGCCCCAGGTGAGGGTAATGGCCTGGATCTCCTTCACACCAGTCTGAACATCTTCACTGGGCACATCAGACTCGTTGCCCTTTTCGTCAGGAGGAATAACACCAGCATCGGCCTCCTTGTCGTGGCCAGGACCAGTCTCGCTGATGATCTCGGGAGTCTCATGGATCTCCTTCTCGTGGGGAGCTAGAGTATGCGCCACGGGAGTGTTGTCCTCACGGGCGAGACCCTCACGGATCTTTGTCAGGGCCGACATTGTCACTGCTGAGCTTGGGGGATATATATGATGGACTGAAGCTGCAACACCTAGGTGATGTGAAGAGTGAGGACAAAGAGAAGAGCTAATGTGGAGGAAGGGAGCTGCTGCATTACTTATGTAGTCTAATGTAACGCTGACATGGGCAGATGTAAAGGACAATGGAAGGCTGTGAACCCCCTGTACATGTCTTTTGAGGCCTCGAAGTCAAGCCAAGGAGCTACAGAACTCTGAACTCTGGACTCGACTGATATCTCTCAGGTGGTCTTTTCCATAATGGGACAGTTCCGTGAGTGACGGAAGCACAAACAACACTACACGGGCAGTCAGGATCAGATTACAAGTGGCAAACGAGTCGAGAGTGGAGAGAGACCCGAGATCGGAACATGTGAAAAAATTTGATCTAATCTGATTGATGGATAAGATCCAATCGACAACAGCTTCACGGATTACAGGGGTTGGTGTTGGTGTTGGCGGACAGAAATACCTCTACAAACCCTGGTCACATAGTGGCTTGGCGCGTGCTTGGGATCGTCTGAGCCCACTCTTTATTAGTTATACTCCGGTTGAATTCCCTTGGAATGTTGTTCTAAGGGGGTTTGATCAAGCGGTTAATCCCGAGTGATTGATATCAGACATGGGCTCACCAGGGATTCCGCATGCCAAGCCCATTTACTGAGCCGAACTATACTTGACGCGTATGAAATCCGAGCACGTCGCTTGTTCTCTGTAGATGATTTGTGTGGCCAGCATCAGGTCCTGTGCGCGATATAATCCATCGTCATGCGTCTTGACCTGCAGTCTCGCAAAGAGTCGCCTGATGAGCGAGGTACAGGGTGATCTAGAAGATCGGGAGGACCATTGATAGGATTCACCTGTTCCTGCAAAGGAAGCATTCGGTATGATTTACGCCGAACTGACCAATCTTGCAAGGTTGTGACGTTCAAGGCATCATTCACCAACATATCGTCAAGGGTAGCACTGTGGTGTTTTGAAATTGATGCCTGAGTACAGCATACAGAAAATGATTGAAAATCAGAAAACGCTCCAGTATTCCATTCAGGTGATATCTAAAAACTCCAGGTACATCTCCACCAACTATGCGGCGCATGTCTGCTGAGATGACCACTCGCCCCTTGTAACCCGATACTCCACCTCGCCCTCTTCAATGCCAGGAGGGGGATTGTCGTACTTGTTGTGGAATGTCCGCACGTGCTTGAGGCCAATCTTGGCCATGACAGCTCTTGAGCCCTGGTTTACTGCCATAGTCTCGCCGAAAACCTCCTCCACACCAAGGTCTTCGAGGCCGTGCTTCACCAGCGCTTGGGAACCCTCCTTTGCGAACCCCTGACCCCAGAACTTGGGGAGGATGCGTAGACCAAACTCGACTCTCTTCTTGTTGACCTGAGGGGGTTCATCGTTGCTCTGGCTCGGGGCCAATACCCACCAGCCTACGAATTCGTCTCCCGTGAATCCAGCCCAGCAGCCGAGGCCAGATCCAAACGAAGCTGTCTCGACCAGCAATTTGTGAACAATTGTCGACTCATCTGCTGTGAGTGGCTTTCCGTATCCGATGTATCTCATCACCTCCGGGTCTGAGTCTAGTTGGTAGATGTACTCGCCGTGCCCGGGCCCGAGAGGCCGTAATTCGAGGCGTTCTGTGCGGAGTGTTGCTTGGCTCATCTTGTTGGTAGTGGTGTTGGTGGCGGTTTTAGGTAAGGAGGTGACGATACGAGTATTGTGGTTAAAAATCCTTGGGAAGATCTCTATGATGAATGGTGCCTCAGATATATACAGAAAAGATCTCGTCTTGCGTATCTACGTGCTTCATCCCCTTCTTATATACTCAATACCAAGAGAATCAAGAGCAGGGCTATGATCCTGCTCCGACTCTGGATGTAACAAGAGAGTCACATACTACGAGACCTATTGCCGGACCGCTGCTGATCAATGGGGGGCGCGATGCAGAATTCAAAGCCAGTTACGGTCGTGCAAAAGTGATTTCTTCCTGAAACACGGCAAGATCAACACCTTGGCACATCCTGGGTTCAGTGTATAGTAGAAGGTTCCTTGGGCAATTGAGACAGATTAAGTTGCATGAACCAGTACAAACAAACTACTTGCTAGACACGCAGTAAGCGTCAGTTGTACTCCTGGATGGATTGCCAAGATGCCGTGTGGTCCCAGCGGATCTGATAAGTGGCCGAGTCGCGAGGAATAAGCATCATATTAACCTTTCCACTTTTATCGTCCCCAAATGCAACCTTGAAAATCCTTGGACTTCATATAGCCAATCATGTATTTGTTGTTTGAATTTTGTCCGTGATGTGGGAGGATCCGGCTCAGGGGGGGGTGTCATACACAGACAGTTGTGTTGGTCTATATGTGTATGCCTATATCCATATCTTGCGCCCCGATACTTGTCTGACTCACAAAGAGAATGAATATCTCCTTAGACAAATTAGAAGAATTCCCACCAAATGACAAAGAAGTCAACCTGAACATTTTACCAAAAACACAAACTCAAGCCCCCACTGTATTAACGACGGAATAAGCATAAAAACGCCTCTCGGAATCTTCCAACTTTAAACAGCGGCTCCTTTGCTCCGATAGGGGCAACCAAACTCCACCATATCTCCACCGTCACCTGCACTAAATAATATCCCTGCCATCACACGATACAACTTTTGCAGTTAAACATGCCGTGAATGTTCATCTCCGGTAGCCAAGACGTCGTACCAAGCTGCAAAAGTAGCTAAACAGGTGACGATCACCAACAAAGTTCGGCGGTTTACCTCACTCCTTGCTTCGTTGGAGTCTGAAAAGCACCACATCCACATCCACATCCATCTTATCAGATCAATCACCTCATCTTATCTGATCCCAGTTCTCCATTCCTTGCACACCGGCCCCTCAGACGTCTCCGAAGCTTGCGATGAAAACGTCTCAATCTGTTTTGCCTGCCGGTTCACTCGTCACATCCGTTCGAGTTTTCCTCGTTCATGTTCCAATACAAACCGAGCACAAGGATAAACATTCTACCCGACTTCAAGACACCCTCGCAATACCCCCACCATCTGAACAAGGGTCCTCTGATCAAACTGATGATCGCAACTGTTCATACCGTTAATGGCTGTCTACGGCAATGCCATCTCTAAGGATCTGGTGGGCCATTGCCAAATTCCTGATCCAACCACGGGCATCATTCTAACACTTGCCAGACTTGGCAAGCCCAGAGATACCATGTCATAATAGATTATACCAGTACATGGGATGCCAAGATGCTTCCGGATGTTTCCACCATGGATACCTGCTCAAGACTCGGCTGCTCAGATCGGTAAGCTCCTCATACCCATGGTTTTGTCTGCACACCAGGGTCATTCTGGCTCAGAGTACTCCTATATCGGCTTTCTTGGCTTGCTCTAGGTGCATCATGTTGCAAACCGAGGGCCCTCCATTTTCTTTTTTGTCCACTGTTGTGATTCTTTGCCTTACAGGGGGTTTCCTGCGGACTACCCAAGGGAACAATCTGAAATCTCTTGGGCATTGTCTGTCTGGTCTTCTTGCTGTCACGAAACACTACGGACTGAACAAGCAACCAACGAAGGTGTTCTAGGGATGCCCATATCCTATTCTTCACCAGACAGCTGCAATCATGGTTGCCAAGCCCAATGAGGCGGCTACAGAGGTGCCAAAGAAGGACATCTTTTCAGTAAGCATAGCCACCAATCCTAGGCCTCTGGCGTGGTGGATGCAAACAACAAACGATACTAATACTCACGCCAGTTTCTCAAGTCTTTCAAGACCTGCTTCGCATACCTTGAACTCCTTTTCGCCGCTGGACCAACATGGGTCGACTACATGCTCATCGCACTGGGCACTCTCTGCGCAGTTGGAGCAGGTGTTCCCTTCCCGCTGATGGGTGTTTTGTTCGGTCAACTTATTGATAACTTTAATGGAGCTACCTGCGCTGCGGACGGTAGTAGTTCTGGTGCGAGCGAATCTGTCTCAGATCCCCTGGATTATGAGAGTGCCATCAACGACAAGGTGATCAAAACAGCTTGGATTGGTGCTACTGCACTTGTCTTGATTTACGGTCACCTTACGTGTTGGAACATCATCAGTCAGCGGCTTGCTCAGCGCCTACGAACTCGTTATGTGTCTGCTCTTTTGCGCCAGCCTCCAGAGTTCTTTGATACTCGAGGCGCCTCAGGTCAGGTTTCCAGTCGACTTCAGGGCGATATTACTGCTGTCCAGGCTGGTACATCAGAAAAGGTTGGCAATATCATAACCACCATGAGCTTTTTCGTCACAGTATTCGTCATTGCCTTTACGAAACAACCAAGACTCGCGGGTATCCTTATCTGTATGCTCCCAGCCTTCCTCCTTTCTGGAATCATAGGAGGAAAGTACTTGGGCAAGTATGTCGTGAAACAAACGGAAGCTTCTTCGGCAGCCTCATCTATTGCCTCCGAGGCTTTGTCACATGTTGCTGTCGTTCAGGCCTTTGGTGCTGCTCCTCGTCTTGAACATAAATTTGCCCAACACATGGCCCGCTCACGCAAATATGCCATTATTAAATCCTCCATTGCTGCTGTACAGACCGGCCTACTCTATTTCATCGCTTATTCGGGTAATGCCCTTGCGTTTTGGCAAGGTAGCAAGAAAATCGTCGAGTCTGTGGCAAGTAACGATGGGAGTACGACCGTGGGCGAGATTTATGCCATCGTCTATCTTCTCGTGGATGCTTGCGTCATGCTGGGTGGAATGGCCCCGACTCTTCCTTTCTTGGGAGCAGCCGTGGGCGCTTTCCAGCGACTCAAAGAAGACATTGATGCTCCATCTTCTATTGACGGCACCTCTGCTGAGGGCACTGTTCTTCCTTCGGGAGCGGTAAAGACCCTCACCTTTCGCAATGTCTCATTCGAGTATGCATCTCGGCGTGGCCAGCCTGTGCTTCAAAATCTAGACCTGGAGTTTCCTGCTGGAAAGTACACGGCCATTGTTGGTCTCTCTGGCAGCGGTAAATCTACTATTGCAGCATTGATTGCGCGTTTGCATGACCCTACTGAGGGCACGGTCGAACTTGACGGTCACGACCTGCGAACCCTCAACGTCAAGTCTCTTCGAGGCTTCATCAGTTTCGTTCAGCAGGAGCCGTCACTTCTTGATCGATCTATACTGGAGAACATCGCACTCGGACTGATTAATTCCCCCAAAGAAGCACATCAGCACCTGAAGCCATTGCTCAAGGGTCCCCACCTTGCCAAGATGGCTGCTAATGGGAAAGATTCACTCAGCTCTGCTTCATCCCTAGGCCCTGAGTTTGCTGAAATCGCGAACTTGATCCATCACGCTACAGAACAGGCTGATGCAGCCAGTTTTATTGAGCGCCTGGAGTCAGGGTTTGGTACATCTGCTGGACCCAAGGGCTCACTTGTCAGCGGCGGCCAGAGACAGGAAATCGCTCTGGCTAGAGCCTTGATTCGTGACCCTGAAATTCTAGTTCTCGATGAAGCGACCGCAGCTCTCGATTCTGCCAGTGAGAAGAGAATCCAGTTGGCTGTTGAACAGGCCGCCGCCGAAAAGCGAACCGTCATCTCTATAGCGCATCGTCTATCAACTATTCGCAACGCTGACAACATCGTTGTCATGAAGGCTGGGCGCGTTGTGGAGCAGGGGAGCTATGACGAACTCATGATCAAAGAAGATGGTGAATTCGCACACATGGCCAGGCTCCAGACACTGGGAAACAACAATAGTAGCGCTGAGTCGGTTGATGGTGATTCGCTTGGCGCTTCTACTCCCAGGGCAGACACTCGGGCAAACGAAAAGGCTGGTGTCTCCGAAACCGAGCAGTCAATAGACGGTCAGTCATCGGTTAAGGATAAGGGAAAGGTCTCGAAGAAAGAAGACAAGGCAACCGAAGACGACCTGGACGAAGTAAAGCCCTTCAGTTCCGTGATGAAGGGCGTTGCCTGGTTGATCAGACCGTCTTTAGGCTGGTTCACACTCGCCATGATCGCCGCCGTCTTTGTTGGAGCTACGTTTTCTGGCTCCGGTATCATTTTTGGTTACACTGTTGGAGCTCTAAACCCTTGTGCCAACACACTCGACCACATTCGATCCATGGGTAACATGTTTGCGGGTCTCTTCTTCATGCTTGCTGTTGTAGAGCTCATCGCCAACTTCTTTGCCTGGCTGGGTTTTGGCATCGTTGCCGAAAAGCTCCTTTACAATCTGAGAGTTTTGTCTTTTCGATCCTTGCTGGAGCAGGGTATTCACTGGCATCAGTCCGAAGGCCGCACACCCACCAGCCTTCTTGGTATCATCACCAAGGACAGTATGTCTGTGGGTGCCTTCGGCGGATCGACCTTTGGTACCATTTTTGCCATATTGATCAATGTTCTCATCGCCATCATTATTTCCCATATATTTGCTTGGAAGATTGCCTTGGTATGTTTGGTAACGTTACCCATACTACTCGGCTCTGGCTTCATGCAACTGCGCATGCTGGCACGCTATGAGGAGCGTCATCGTGAGGCTTTCTCAACTGCCACTGCACTTGCTACCGAGGCCATCCAGTCTATCCGCACAGTAGCTGTGCTATCGCTTGAGAATGAGTACATGGAAGGTTTCTCGCGCTTGTTGAAGCCCCCAAGGAAGCAAGTTGTGCGTGCTTCGGTGACAACCAACATCTGGCTGGCCATCTCCTACACAACCGGTACCTTCATTAATGCTCTCGCCTATTGGTGGGGCTCTCAGCTTATCATGAAGGGAGAGTATACCCAGAAGGATTTCTTGGTCATCTTGGTAGCCATGTTAACAAGTGCTCAACTCTGGAGTGGCATGTTTTCACTTGCTCCAGAGTTCTCGCGCGCTCGCCTTGCTTTGTCTCGTGTTATGACTGTCGTCAACATGGGAAGCAGCACCCATACAGGAAAGCCTGGACAAGACCCTTCCAAGGCCGGAGATGATGTTGAAGCAGTCGGAGGAGAAAAGTCAACCGGTCCCATAAACCACCATAACCGAGGCGGCGTAAGGGTAACATTTAAGGATGTTTGCTTTGCTTATCCGAGTCGACCCGATGCTACTATCCTCGACAACGTTTCGTTCACTCTCCCACCAAACCAATTCTGCGGCCTTGTTGGACCTTCAGGAGCTGGCAAGTCTACCATCATGAACATTGTTCAGCGTTTGTACGAGCCTACGGCGGGCAGCGTCCTCATTGATGATCAGGACATCGCCAAGCTCCCTACTTCATTCCGCGATGCCATCGCTCTAGTTCCTCAAGATCCTGCCCTCTTTGACGGTAGCGTACGTTTCAATGTTGGCCTGGGCGCACCTCCTGGCCATGATGCCTCAGATGTGGAAATTGAGGAAGCGTGTCGGTTGGCCAATATTCACGATGTGATCGCAGCTCTTCCTGATGGTTACGACACTGAATGTGGTCCGTCTGCTTCTCGTCTATCGGGTGGCCAGAGACAACGCCTTGCGATCGCACGTGCTTTAGTCCGTCGTCCACGCTTGTTGCTCCTTGACGAAAGTACTAGCGCTCTTGATGCTGCCAGTGAAGCAGCTCTCCAAGAAGGTCTCGAGAGGGCATCAAGAGGTACGACTGTGTTGGCCATCACTCATCGACTGCATACTGTTCAAAAGGCCGATGTCATCTTCGTCGTCGAAGGCGGTCGTATCGTTGACAGTGGACGCCATTCTCAGCTGATGGAGCGAAGAGAGAGCTATAGACTCAATGCAATGCAGCAAATGTTGCAATAGAGGAATAGAGGACGTCGTAATGGAGGTCTTGTACGGGTTGGTATTTTGTGTTTGCGAGAGAGAACCTCTGTCTGTGTAAAACATAATTTTGTAATTGATATCAAGGCTATCGACATTGCACAGTACCTATGTGGAGTTTATATGAAATGCCTTTGAAGCCAAGAACGAGAATAATTGTGGTAAACAAAGAGAATGCAACGCTACAGGTTCTCATAGAGGCTTCCTTCCACTAATTATGCATAACAACAACCCTCACCAGGCTTATTAAGCGTCTATCCATAACCTATCTACTTTTGTCTCCAATGACTATTGCATTGAATCGATCAATTAACAACATTGACATGATAATATACACGCCAGCAAATGTCGAAATATTGTGTATACTCAGCCTCTCTCTCAAGCTTCATCTCCCCACCCGCCACCTCGACCCCTCACTCCCACAATGGCCGAAGCTGTAGGGACCGCCCTCGCTGTAGTAGGCGTCCTAGGCCAACTTTTCGAGGGCTGCGTCAAAGCCTACAGCCTCTTCACAGAAGCTGCAAATCTCGACACGGACAGCCAGAGACTTCTCTGCAAAGTGCGCATAGAGGAGATGCGCCTTGTTGTCTGGGGTCGAGACTGGGGCGTGGCGGAGGGGAGGCTTGAAGCACATCTTGAGAGCACGAGAAACCCCCAGCTGAGGAGTCTGGCGCTGCAGATCCTTGAGGAGCTACATAGTGCTGTAACAGACTTTAAGAAGCTCAAGGATAGATACGGGCTGGTTGATGAGGACAGCGGACGGAGTGCCAGCTTAGAGGTAGCTAAGGCAAAGCCCAGGAAATCACCGTCACCTTCGAGGAGAAGCTCGAAAGATGATGAAACTCGAAAGTCTAACGGGGTTTCGAAATCAGTAAGCGAGAGGAGTTGGGGAAAGGAGATGAGTCTGAGAGCCAGGTGGGTTATAACAGGTAAATCTCCTGAGGCTGTCTTCTCAAACTCCAAGGACTAACTCAGGGCAGATAAAGATAAGTTTATAAACTTGTTAAAAGATCTACGAGGTACATCGTCAATCCCCCAACTGCCTCGAATGACTTGACTAAACTCTCCGACTTCAAGACTTTAACGACGGCCTCGAGCGTCTCTTCCCATCCTCTCACCTTCCGTCCTTTCAACGCGCCTGGACACACCAGCTCCTTGAGTCCGCTCAGCGCGACATAACTCAGCTCTCGCTCCTCGAGACAGCCTCAACGGGTGTTTATCCCAAGCTCACCACCTCGGCCAACCTCAAGAAGCTCCGTATCAACCTCGACGCCAAGCCCCAGGCTTCGTTCAAGCCAACCTTCGCTCTCAAGGTACCCCGTGCTGCGCTTGATCTAAGCAAGGATAACAGCAACGGAGGTCGGAGCAAGGGGAGGCATGAGAGTGCTGGGGATGTAGTGATCGAATGGGTGGACTATGACCGCAACGACGTAGACGAGCGTGTAGCCCACGTGCGTCGCCTTGATGATCTTGCTCGTATGATGCATTCAGCCTCGGAATGCCATCCCGATCTCCACAGCATCGACTGCGTGGGTTACGTCGACGATGCCTCGCGATGTAGATACGGGCTCGTATACAAAGCGCCATCGTCGTCTTTCTCGACGCTTCATGATCTCATCGCCAGTGCAGATCTCAAAACTCCAGACCTTGACGACCGTGTCCGTCTGGCACATACGCTCGCTGTTGCATTGTGGTCTCTGCACTCCCTAGACTGGCTACACAAGAGTCTCTGCAGTTCAAACATTCTGTTCTTCCCATCGGCTTTCTCTACATCGGCTCACTCATCAACTGCTGCAGCGGCCCTCGTGCCAGACATTCAGCAACCTTATCTCACTGGGTTTGACGCTTCACGCCCAGATCTCGATACTGCGCTTTCCGTGGCACCCCGTAATCCGTCCATCCTTACACTTCATCGACATCCAGCTTCCCTACGTGGCTTCCCTCACTGCAAACCTATGGACATCTATACTCTGGGGTTAGTGCTTCTAGAGATCGGGCTGTGGAAGGTTCTCCAAACATACCACAAGCCACACTACTCTACTGACCGATGGCGTGACAAAGTGTTGCGTGCGGCTTTGGTCCCTGGCTTGGGCAGCAAGGTTGGTCGACGATATCGTGATGTAGTGGACAGGTGCTTGGCTGTGACTGAGGAAATGACAAGTACTGAGGCTGCCAACGTGATGGAGGAGGTGGTAACGACCCTAGAAGGTATTCGGGTATGACATACTTTTTGGCTCCACATGAAATAAGACACAAAGAAAAAGAGAACATGATGTAAACGACATGATGAATGTATGTTGGGTCACCCTCTGATTAGAAACACATCTTAACAGTATAACCGATTTGTTTTAGTTGTCTGAAGCACATTTATATCGTAGTCATAAAAGTCCGCTGTCTTCTCTCTTCTCCCATGGATCTCTTCGACTTTAGCCAAGAAACCTGAAGCAACCAATGCAAATGCCAAATAAAAAGAAATGCACAATAGCAAAAACTCAAGCCCTTCCATTCCTGTACGCCGTCGCAAATTTGAACTCCGGTATGCCTTCAATCTTTCCTCCAAGAAAATATGCTCTAGACATGTCTCTTTGACTGCCCTCTCCGTGGCCATGCCAAACCCCATTCAACCTGTGGCTGTAGCCATCATATGATGAAGGACATAGTCGCAGTAAAAGAGTTGGCTCAACATTCAAACACAAACGCCCATTATTCCTTCATCTCCTTTCGAGCCCCAAACGCCGGTGCATGCGAGATGTTAACATCGCCTGTGACGTGCGTGAATCATGATCGTGATGTAGAGTCGTGCAATTGTTGCTTACTGCGCTTAGCATTAGTGCGCTGAAGCGGCAGGGCTCGCCGGGTTGGAGCTCTCTAAGCTCCTGAAACCTTGCGGGCAGTTGAGGCTGCCGTCACCGATGTGCTGTGACTGGCACTGCCTACCCTGCCGCTGGTCTTTCGAATACCGGCAGTGTCCTTTGCTCGAAGAGGTGACTCGCTCTGCTGGCGCTTACTACTGCGAACCTTTGTCAGAACACCGGGGGTGCTGGAGACTCGTTCAACATGCTTCGGCCGCACAGAGCCAATGTTCTCTGCATCGTGGGAAGCATCATTGTCTATTGTGTAGACAGCTGCCGTCTGGCTGACCGATCGTGTTTTCTCACTACGAGCGGGTGATTGGGAGGCTGCCTTGCGATGGCGACGCATGCGCAAGTACAATTCCTCATCCGATTCGCCGACCTGGGGCTGGCTGTGCTTTGCAATATACTCAGCCTCTTGCTCAACTGAGCACTGTATTTCAGGGATAGCACCATTCGATGTGGAACGCTGGTACGGGTGATGACGGTCTCTAACAGTCTTTCTTGGTTGGCCTGGCGTTGGGGCTGGCAAATAGTCTTCTTGAACTCCAATATTATTGCGATCATGGTCGACTTCGCTCAGCGGTGTGCGGTTGGAAGGGCTTCTGTTTGGAGGAGTCGAAATTTGACCATTTCGTAGCGTTGTCTTTTGCATAGCACGAATGGGTGTGCTAGGAATAGGGTTGGCAGCAGCCATCTCCCTCCTCAATCTGCGCTCAATTCTCTCCTCGACCCACCACTCGCGGAATGTGCCCTGGTTCAGATGAAGCCAGTGCTGTTGAGGACCGACAACCATACCAGGACGCATGAAGCGCATGAAAGAGATGACCTCATTGGCAGTAAAACCGTGACGGTAGATGAGGTAAGCACCGATCAAGCATCCTGTTCTTCCCAGGCCAGCCTTGCAGTGAACAGCAATACCCTTCTTACGGACAGTGATAGTCTCATGAGCAAGTCTGATAAACTTGCGGACAGTTGTGAGCGAAGGACACGTGCCATCATCAAAGATCATGTCGAGGTGCTGGATACCCAAAGCCTCGAAGTAGGAGGGAGAGTAGAGTTGTGAGTTGAGTCGCACGACCAAGCCGATGTTCTTCTCGGAGAAGTGCTTCAACACGTTCTTGAAAGGCTTGGGCAGCTTGGGGTGGGCGTCTACAGCAGCAAGTGTTCGTGGAAGCAATGGGTACATATCGGAATCCTCTGTGATCTTCTGAACCGGCGCGTGCTGAGGTGAGGCAAATGCGAGGAAATGGGGTGTGATCCAGTTGAAGTCACCATGCTCGACTCGCTCGAAACGCTCATATTCATCGAGATCGAAGTTGTCCAGATCGCAGCACTTCTCTTCCTTGGCCTTCCACACACCATAAACAACATCCTGGACGCTGATACCATAATCGGCTTGACTGTAACCGGCATCTCGGAAGGGCATCAGAGGAGGATCGACCTGCGCAATCGGGGCAAGGGCCAGATGGGGAGGCCAGTTCTGGATCAAGACCATATAGCATGCGAGCATGCAGGCAGCATTTGCGCGACCTTGGGCTTCTGTTAGTTTTGTTACGGCGCATAGTTTCAAGAAAGATGAGCTCACTTCTGGGATCAGCGGCGCTGTAAAAGACAATTGGGCGGTCCTTGTTCTGCTTTGAGCCCAGGATGTCATGGAACTGGATGGCAAAGCGGTAAAGGTGGCCAATGTGCAGAGGACCAAAGTCATGGTGGAAGGCGTTGTAAAGTAGAGTGTCGTCGACGGTGAAGTAGCAGGGTTGCGGTCGAGATGACTTGGCAGCGAGCGGGGTAGCGCCAGCAGCAAGTCTTTGGCTTCGCTTTTTAGGTGAAGCAGGCTCCTCAGGGTAAGGGAAGGGCGTATCGGCTGTAGGAGGTTGGAGGTAGGCAGCGAGATAGAGTCGATCTGGGATATAGTTTAGCGCCGAGGTTGGCAGAAGCATGTTGGTGATATGAAGGTTGAAGTCAATGAAGCAAGGTGGAACCTTGAACACCGCCAACGGATGCAAAGGATAACAATGCGATATGGCCCAAGAAAACCAAGAGGCCATTGTATTGTATACCATACGTGTTATATGAAGAGTGTAGTGGTGCGGTGCCAATTACCTGGAATGTATTCCACTATCTGCACCAAGTTTTGCGACTGTCGGGTGGAAGGCGCCATGTTGTTTATTGTTGATATTGACTTGCGCTTCAGGGATGGGAAGGCGCTGGACCCGTCCTGAAGAGAAAGATTTGGAAAGAACAACAACAGAAGCTTCCGAAAATGGTGAGAATATTGCGCGAGTACAAGTACTTATACACAGTCAATATATTGAAGCCGCGCCGTTGTCTCAATTGTGACAGGCGACAATGTCCAAAAGTAGGCGGTGACGGTAACGGTGACGGTGACGAGGATCAATTGCGTTTAACGGGAAGCTGCAGCGGGCGGCGTTAAATAGCTAATTGCGTGCGTTGGGTTGGACGTTTAGCAGGTGCAGAGCAAGTGGGGGATAAGCAAGTCCAGCTCCAGCACGGACATGGAGAGAAGAAGAAGAAAGAATTGACGTTCAAAGTCTTGGTTGACGATGTTTGATGTAAGGTGAGATGGAACCTGGGCTAGCGATTCTTTTGTATGGGCCTTTGTCGTTGTTTTTGGGCCCCTGCCCCGAAACAGGTTGCTCCCCGTCCCATTGCCATAGCAACAGTGACAGTGACCAGCGACGGCACCTCTACCTTAGCGCCCTCTGCCCTGGGACGGGCCACAACAGACCGCTCCAGTTCCCAGCTACAGACCAGGCTCGAGCTCTATTCCATCAGGGCTGTTAGCTTCTAGTTCCTGGCTCGTGTCGCTAAACAGCCAGCGCTTAGGATCCATTTCTTCCTCACGCGACAGTAAACACGGTATCAAAAGACTTGACCGGCTAGGTCAGTGGTGAAAAAAGATTAGGTAGGTAAAGCATCACTAAAATTGTCTACGTCTTTCTATCATCCGGTCTAAAGCGGCCATTTCTTATTGTATATGCCTTGGATATGGCAGTGCCCAATCAGCTAACACACTTGACTGGTCGGACTGGTAAACACCATAAGCTCTCCTCGATGGGTGGTATAACACCCGGATACTATGGCCACTCAATCGCAAACACTTACTTTACATCCAAGCAATTTAAATCAAGCAGTGTAACATGGAGAGCATATGCAATCAAACCTGCCAGCCTTGCTTCCACAAATTAGAATATCACGACAAAAAGACTGTGCATCCAGGACATCCTGGTTGTTTGGATCAAGCGTTGGTTTTGGCTGTTGTCATGATGGATACCAGCTGTACTTAGTTAGGGTGAACGGCTGTGGCTTCTGTGGCTGTGCCGTAAATCTTCGAATGCCGCCTATAACGTCAATCTTTACCGCCCGATTCCCGCCCAGATCCCCCCACTACCAACCAATGTCATCCCCGCGCTCATAGCAGAAACCTCTTCTTCATACAGTCGAGTCACTCTCACTCAATCACTTACTCTCACTTAAATTTCTCACGCACTTGCTCTTGAAGCCGTCAACTTTTTCCACTAAAACTCAAAACAAGCCAAAGATAACAAGTCAACGTTCCTCTCTCTCCCTTCGCTTTCGGGCCTAGATCTACATTCCTTGTCACCGCAAAGGTCAGGCTAGCTTCATCATTAAACCCGACTACGGCAGGAAAGAATTAAAAAAGGGAAATCGGAAATCGACTTCGGATCGATCACGAAACAAGAAATTAAGCGGTCGCTTGCTTTCTGGAAGCCCACATCTACAACCATGACCGCCACACCCGATTCCGAGTTTCCCTGCTCAATGCAAGCCACCCCCTCCCACCCCCTGGTTTGATTGTTACGATGACGATTTTATAAGGCTAAGGCTGTTGTTGTTATTGTTGTCATTCTTCACTGTCTATGCTGTACTTGCTAACCCCTGGCTCCCTTGTCCAGTCTTCTCAACGTCCCGCTTCCCACCTCTCGACTGGCTGAGACCGCCCTCAAGGCCATTCAGGTGGACCCGGAACTCTCTCCACTCGTCAGGCGACAGCTCACCGTTGTCCCAGCGCCGACGTCAACACCAACGCAGGGTTCTCCAGCTGCAACTGGCGACGATGCAGACGATGCACGGCTCCTTGAGGTTCGATACAGGGCCACGACCAATCGAATGCTCCGCGTGGCTGTCAATGGATTCATGGAGAGCTTGAAGCTTGTGGTGGAGGTTATGGAGCAACTAGACACTGACGTCCTTGCCCAACAACAACAACAATAACAGCCCCATCCATAACAATAAACACAACTTTGGACCCTTGAATTGGACTACGTTTACCGTGCACATATTCGCGTCTGCTTCGTTAGATCTAGAGCATTGAACCTCGCGCCTTTAAGCTTGGAGCTTGGATCTTGATCCCATGCCATGATTTGTTCGGCCTTGCTTGTTACCTTGACCGTCATTACTCAATTCTTGTACATCCGTTCTGCGATTCATGTGAGCCTATTCCTGTGCCAAGTCATCCATGGCCCCTTTGTTACATTCCACATCTAGCCCTTCCAAGCCCAGAGATGCCCATCTAGTACTCCGTCTCACATCCCAAGCAAAACGCTAAAACAAAACATCGCTGCCACCCCTGTGGATATAATGCAGAGCCGACCCCGTTTGACAACTAATCCTACCCATTAATGCTCCAGTCGAGTCACCATCTACCAACCAACGCCCATATACATCATGCAGTGAGTCAAAGACACCTCAGTACTCTTGTCATTGTTTATCGTCTGTCGACCCGTGGAGTCCTTCCAATTGCTTTTTCAGTTGCTCCACCTCCTTTTTCAGATCCACGTTTTCTTGCTCCAAGCTCTTCATGTGAACAATGGCGTTCTCGACCACGCTGGCCTTGCTATTTTGTGCGTTCGCTTGCTTCCCGTCCTTCTTGTCGCTTTCTTCAATAAGGTCTGCCTTGTCACCCCCAGGCAAGAGTCCAGCCATGACCTGCAACGCTGAGTTGATTCGATTGCGGCGCCCTTGCTCAGCAATCTTGTGAGATGTTCGCTTCGATGTGAGATTTGTTGAAAGCTCGCTAGGATATGACACACCCGGAACCTTGTTACCCTCCAAAATGTTTTGGTAATTGGACTTTGACATTAGTAGTTGTGAGGCGGCACTTTCCGCTGGTGTCATGCCAGGTGTGCCGGGCAGCAGAGGCTTAATGCTGGGGGAAATCCTGGGCAGCAGAGCCGGTGAGACGTGAACAGAGCCCGTCGACCTTTTTCTACCAGCCCTGGGAGCGAGCTGAGGAGTTCTGCGTGCAGATGGACCTGTTGATCCAGGAGCCAGTTGAGGGCTCGCGTTCGCTGAGGCCGGTCCTGAAGGCTTGGGAAACGCTGGAGATGGCAATGGTTGGAAGCTTGATCCTTTGCCAAACACAGGCTCTATAGAGGAAGACTGCACCGAAGAGCGCGAGATGACTGGGGTCATAGTCTTGCTAGATACAGACTCGGGCAATTCGAGCGATTCAATGTGATCAGATACCACAGGTCCAGGGTTCCCAGCGGCGTGCTTATTTGTCCTGGATGCTGGTAGCCTCATGAGCGAAGCTGGAGTAGCTGGGGCCGGGTGTAAGTCCACAGGGCCAGAAACGGGCGTTTGCTGGCTGCTCGATTGCGCTTGGATGTATGGCGATTTACTTGTCGATCTCCTGTTGGGAATCGGAGGTGGTGGCATCTCTAAAAGGGCTTCAGGGGATACTGAAGAGTTCTCCTCTGCCGAAGTCTCGGTTGATGTCGCAGACATAGGAAGAAATGAGCCATTGTTTTCTTCGACCTCGTTAAGTACCTGGGAGACAATAGCTGGGCTAGGTCCTATTTTTCGGCGCTGAGGCTTCACGATGGGAGAACTTCGAATGCTGGCCTTTGCCCGAGACTTAGTTGCAGCCTTTTTTCTTGTGGGTTTCTTGGATGGGTCCAAGACAGACGTAATAGGGCCAGTTGATCTGTCGAGATCAACGTCAACTGGCGAGTTGTTGGTGCTTGTGTGGCGCAGATCGTAAAGTGTAGAATGATCGTTCTGCGCGTGAAGAGCTGGTGAGGTCAGAGGGCTAAAGTAGGCACTGGGGATAGTATAGCCGCTGTCCATTGAGAAGTTAGGATCCAGAGGGGTAACCGCAGGAGAGACAAGGGGTGTAAACGCCATCTAGAGACAAGTCAGCATATGAATACTTGCAGAGGCTGGCATGTGCAACTATGGCGCCACGAGTGCTATCTTACGTCTTGCTCCTTGATGCGCTGGTGATAACCTCTGTCGTAAGCACCTGATGATGGTATTTGTTCAGCTTGGGAGTAAAACTGCCCGCTATTGGGCATCTCGAGACTTTGTGGTGTAGGAGGCACTGAGTGGTGGTTATGGTTGTGAAAGAAAGCCGCCTGCTGCTCTTGCAGTTGCCGCTGCTGCTGTTGAAACTTTTGTTGCTGAAGGTATTGGATCTGAGCGTCAATGTTGGAGATGGGGTCGCTGGCGGGGGTCATTATATGAGCTGGGATAGTTGGTTGGCCAGTAGATGTCGACATTGGCATGGCATTGGCAGTGGCTATCAAGCCCGGGTTGTCGCAGTCGGTCATTATTGTGTCGGAGGCATCGCGCGTTTGATTTATGAGGTTCTGCGCTGAGCCGTCTTGAAACGACTGGAAATCGAAGTGCATGCCATCGCCTAAACCACCCATGGCGCTCATGTCGAGGAACTGGTGAAAGTCATCATCGCCGGTCGACGCCATTACTTGGTCTTGTCCGTTCCACGGCGTCGAACTCATCATGGCCGAAGTGACGGCGAGCGTCGAATGTAGGTAGCGGGTTACAATTGAGTTTATCTGGTCAGGCTGAACGAGAGGGGTTCAAGAATTGGGTTGCGCCAGCAAGGGCTGCAGAAATGGAACCCGGGTTGTTGAAGGAGCACCAAGGGCGAAGCAATCGAGCCTCCGGGTGAGGAACAGAGCAGGAGATGGCACGTATTCACGAAACGGAAGTCGAGATTCGGGACGGGATGCGCTCCAGTCAGAGTTGAAGCTGGGAGGTGAGTAACTGGTTGATCAGCGGTAATTATATGCACCAGAAATATCTGGCAATATCGTCGCGAGGAGAAAGCTTGTGATAATGCAGAATGAGAGCGGCCCAAGACTGTGGAAATGCTGGTTTCGATCCCAAACGGAAGGCCACGATTAAAGGTTGAAGAGGAAGACAGAGAGTCGAGAAGGACTCAACAGTTCGTGGCAGATGCAGATACAGGTGCAAGAAAAAGACAACAAAAAAAAGCCTATGAGGAGACAAGCGCAAGCGCAATCGCAGGCAAAAGACGAGTGCCAACGTCGACTAACGTTAAAAGTCAAGTTGAGTTGAGTTGAAGGGTCCCATCCTGTCCTCCACTGTGAAGGGTGGTGGGTGGTTGGTCAGTTAATGGCAGCCTTAGCTCTATGTAGCCCAGGAAGACGGCTTCGTATAGCGACTTTTTGTCGTCGCAGAGTGGATTGTATTACAACGAAGAGTGGGGTTCTTTTGGCTGTCCATTACGCTGCTGGTGGAGAACTGAGCCCATAACTAGGCACGGATACTTGCCCTGTGCTCGCTGTGGACTGGAGGAACTGGATGAACTGGAGGTGGAGGGTAGAGGGCGGACAGGCGGGGGGAGGAGTCATGAGATGAAGCGAAATTCTTACTCTGTTTTTCGTTCTATTGATTTTTGCTGATTTAAAGGATGAAGAGAGTCGTACATTCAGGGCTGATCTTGTCTACTACGGGGAAAGAAATTTGGTGAGAGAGAGTTTCTTCGATTAAAAAAAAAGGCCGGGGTTGACCGATGTATCAGTACTTGAGAGTGGGATGTCATCTCCCCGCTGCAGGACATTGTCAGCTGGGGATCTTCCAATTGAACAGAGGGAGTTAGAGGGCTCTCTTCCTGTGAGGACCTCGTAGGTTCAAGGGGAAGGTGGTGGGGGCTATTTTATCGGATACATCGCAGGGGCTAATGGTCGTCTCTGGTTGGCTGTTTTGCTGTAACTACATGTTTCCGTCCTCTTTGGTAGCATCCATCTAGGGTGGCAGAGCAGGGCAGGCAGGACATTTAACAAGTGTGGCTCACGCGGAAGTTTTTTGTTAATTATATGAGGTTTAGCTGCAAGATAAAAAGGTTCACTGAGGTGGAGTTGTGTTTTCTCACCGGGTGATACTCTTTCGATGGTCAGCTACGATCTTGATCTTGATTCTACTCTTGACCTCAACCCCTGCTCTGGCCTTGGCCTTCCAGGTTAACTGAACTCTTGTGTCTCCGTGGGATGTTCCCCGTAAAATTACCAATGGAGGTTCTTTTCTGTTATTACAAGCAATTCTCACTGGTTAGTGGTGGATACTTGATACATGGGTCAGTTGTCTAGACTCGACTGTCTCATCACAGATCAGAGCCCTGCAAGTCCAGGCTCATAAGTTGTCTGGCTAATGTCTAAGTGGTAGGTAGTATTTTGGGTATCGAAACGGTATAGGCCGCTGCGTTATCATCGTCGGGCTCATGTTTGGGGGACCGATGCAATGCGAAGATGCTTTGCTTTTGGTGCTTGTTCAATGTTTATCTCGATATAACGAACCTACTATGCATATACGACACTTGAGTTCACCGCTTCCTAAAACACTCTCTTGGTTCCTCCTCGGGGCGTGTCTGACTCCAATGACTTGCTAGCCCTCGAGTGGATCGCTTCTCTCTTCTTGAATGCCTTTACCCGATGCAAAGAAGCTTGTCTTCCCCTATTCAATGCTAGACTCCGAATTCCGGCCTCCGTTGCCTGGGTTCACCCTTCGAGCCTCGGCAACCTCTTCCGGTACGGAGAAATTCACAGATGACTTGATCCTGTGTACCCCGTACCTTGCATCGCATTGCATGCAGTTATAGTTGCATTGCAGAGGAGGTGTCTGCTGCGTCTCTATTCTTTTTTTTATTTTAATTTATGATATTTCTCAACCTCCATGGCCTGCCCTTCAAGCATCCTGTCTGCTTGTACGGATACAGTATCGAGATGGAGGCTGAGAAAATCACTCAAACTCTAATAGTCGCTTCAATTCGCTAGTCAAACGCCAGGAGGACCCTTAAAATAATACGCTCCAGGTTTGTTCATTCGCTTGGCTTCCTGGGCCCACTAGACTAAGTAATCTTGATGGAAATAGATGGTTATTGCAGGAATTGGGGTCTCGGAGACCTTTTCTCGCGCCCTAGTGGCATCTTGTTGCTTGTTCCTAAGATGGTGAAAAGATTGTGTAAAAACAAGCAGTGCTTATTGGTCTGTCACCCGGTTTGTAAAGTAATGAACTAATGGCTACAGGCAATATTGCATACCTACCACAAAGGATGGAAGTAATGGGGTCATTACGGAGGATGGGCACACTTACAGCCAGGACTGTCTGCTGTTCTTCAGCAACACTCCTTGTTTGAGAGTATGTAAGCGAGTAAGAGTCTTCTGCTGTCAGACAGCGGCACCAGACGGTCCTTTCCGCGCACATCGTGAGCCCTCTTACTCAAAGCACTCACCGAGCTGCTTGATTAGACCCCCACAGGAAACCTGGGGGTGATTCTCAACTCTCAAGCATCCATTGTCCATACTGCAACGTCTCTTTAACGTGCAGATGAGGCTCTTTTATCCTTTTTCTAGAACTCTTCTACCTTTGCTTGAGTTTATGCCACAAGCCTAGTGGGGTTTATTGGTACCTACCACTTGAATGTGAATACCGTGTCAGATTGAGAACTATCCAGGGCATAGCCAAGTCAAATCAAGGTTCAAGATGCATGTCAGTACCATCACAAAGAAAAGACCCGGCCCGCCGCTTGTCGAAACCCTGTTGCTGGTGATGGTATGTACAATCCATGTTCTAACGACTGGCCTGATCATGAGGCGTTTGTGGCTGTCCATCCTAGTTAAAAGACAACATTCCTTTTGAATAGAGAACCACCACCTTACTTGAATGGCTATCCTCCAAACCCAAACATATATACAACGCTATGTGTGCTCGAGCGTGACTCAAGCAGGACCCACTGAGAAATAAGACAAAGCATTCAAAGTTGATTTTAAAGGTTATTTTATTGAAACAAGTTGCAACTTCGTAGTTTCTTGCTTCCTCTGCCTTTGCTTCGCATCCAGGCATCAACGTAACAAAACTGGCTGTCGTCGCTCAACCTCGACCAGCAGCCACGTCCCCTTCCCTCCAGTTACAGTAAACCTCCCATACTGACACTTCTTCTCGTCTATCTACTTCCCCTTCTACATCTTGATCATCCATCCATATCCCCTTTTTGCTAAGCTAGCCAATTACATATATCAGGTGTTGGTGGTATCATAATAACGACAACGACAATCCACAGAAAAGGCTGGCAGATAATGACCGATCCCGGGTCCATGTCTAGAATGTACAAATAAAATAAAAACAGCGCCAAAAAGGAAAGAAAAGAAAAAGGAAACAGAAATGAATATGAGACAGATTAGGCCGACAGGATACATGTCGACGTCGGTTCATGCGATACTTTGTCAAAAAGAGTAAAAGAAAATAGTAACCCCTATGGACTCTGGGCCCAAGAGGAGTAGTAGTGAGTGTGATGGAGTGCGTGCTGATATGTACATGCACTCAAGGTGTAAAAAGGATAAATAAGGGCAATAGAACGCGAGGTGTGCTCCAGCCGGTGGTGGGTTTGTATGTGAACGAGGTTTTGCCTGATATATGGCAGAAGGACGCATGCGTCGCAGCAACATGGGGTATCTCAGTGACTCGCAGTAACCATGCAATACTGAAATGACTTCATCAGTTCATCAAGATTGCGGTTGCTCTACTTGCGCGAGCGGTCACCGAGATTCAGCCAACTCATGTCAGACGACTGTGCGGACATGGCGAGCTGAGGCTGAGTGCTCACTCCGGACGGTGGTGTTTGTGGTGGTGGAACTCGGGGAGATAGGGGCGCCCCAAAGTAGAAGCTTGGGTTGTAAATGCTACTGGTCGCTCTGTCTGTACCCCATGGTTTGTCTTTGTAATCAGGGTCCCAGGTCTCGTTCACACTCTCGGGGATGCCGCTAGAGTAGCCAGAGGTTGCCTTCGAGATTGGACGCTCGATCTTACCGGCAACTCCATCTCTGAAAGGAATGTTCTTGTCATACTCCGACACAATAGGGCTTCCGGTATTGACGCGACTCATCTCGGGGCGAAATTCGAAGTTCAGGGGGGGTACAGTAGCGGAGTCTTGGGTAACGCGTGGGTTGCGGTGGTGAGCTACTTGATCCGAGTAATGGGAGTCGGTGTCTGAGGCAACAGTGTTTCGCTTAGGGCCACCGAAGCCCAGAATTTGAAGAGCACTACCGCCCGACCAGTATCGATTCCAGCCAGAGCTCCTGCGCAAACCATCCTGTGTTTCGAGTGGACCATTACGCGGTCGGGGTTCGGCAACGTTAGGATCGAACGCGACACCCCTGGTGTCCTGCCCTTGCAAGGCCGGGTGTTGCATTTCCTGCAGGACTGGCTTGCCGATGGACGACTTGAGTTGATTGTGTTCAGCGCTACCAGAACTACCGTTGGAGCCATGGCTGAGTTTGCGGGAGATACTGGGCTTGTTCTTGCCAGTACGACCCATTAGAATAGCCATCGATGAGAATGACTCTTGAGACATGTTGGGATGGTGGGCACGGAAAGGTGATGCCGGGCCACCGCCAAGTCCCATGGGGTCTTTCTTGTCATTGGGAAACTCTTGCCTGGACGGTGCGCTTTCGGGTGAAGGTTGGCGAGTCTTCTTGCGACGGCGAAGCAGCAAGAGGATGACAATGAGTAAAGCGATGAAGCCCAAAATCGTACCGAGGGTGATGCCCAGAATGGCGTTGGAGCTTAGGCCAGATTTGCCATCGCTGTTTCCACTACCGATGGGTGCAACATCACTGTTAGTAGCAGAACTGGACTCAGAAACTGTGGAAGTAAATAAATCATCGGTTCCTGTTGCTGAAGCAGTGGATGTTGCAGAGGTGGATGAGGAGTCGGAGGTAACGGACTTCGTCTTGGTCGACGATTCGCTGGAGGATGTCTTGGTAGAGCTAAGTTTCGTCTTAGTTGTGGATGAAGAAGTCTCTGCTGAGAGGATCTTTTGCTCGTCGCCAATAATGTTGGCAGCATCCAGCCAAGAGTTTTCCTTCATGTCGAAGAAGGCAAGAGGCTCATCTTGGTTGCCGCCGACAAACACAACTCTACCATTTGAGTCTTGAGCAATAGAGTACTGCCCTTGAGCGCGTGTCGCCGTAGGGGCCAATGTTGCATTATACGAAGGCCAGTTGTTCTGCGATAGATCACGCTTCTTATTCTGGTTGGCAGCGTTCTGTCCAGGGGCATTTTTATCATCCCAAACAACATAACGGCTGACCGTATTAGGACTTGCTGAGAGATCAAAGACATAAAGGCTCTTGGAGCCGTCATCGCCTTGTAGGACGAGGGCTTTGCTGGAAGGTGTGAGAGGCGCTGCCAGGGTGATATCCTTATCCGTCCAACTAGTCGCGGCGTTGAAGACCGAGACTCGCGTGTTCCAATCACTACCACCAACCATGCAGGCTTCGTCGTCAGACCAAGGGATAAGTATAGGGTTCACAGACAACTTGGCGCCAGCTACAGCCATTGGTGTGGACGGGTCTGAAGCGGCGAAGTAGAAAGAAGTATCCGAGGGTACTTCTCTCCCATCTTGACTACCGCCAGAAACAACGATCTGATCGGTATTCTTGATGTAAGTCGCACCGTGGTACTGCAGGTTTCGAAAGGCTTGGTTCTGCGTTTCAACGCTCTCCCACTTCTCATCGGCGAAGATGTATTTTTGCAGGCCATTGAAGTCTGCTGGGCCACCGCTGCCGCCAACGACAAACAAAGCGGAACCAGCACCAACACAAACTCCACCGGTAACCTGCTGTCCCATTTTCAATTCCTTCCATTCTGCCCCCTCCTCGAGTGAAAGGGACATGAACGCAGTCGGCGTAAAGACATACAGGATGTTGTCGTGGACGACAGAGCAACCACTGTCCAAGGAGGACGGTGGTTCGGGTAAACTCATCACAGCGAGTTCAAATTAAAAGAATTTTGGTAGTAAGTTAATTGGTTTTCGATGGCATGACGGGTTCGAGTAATTCTCAGGTGTTTTTCGCGTCGCAAAGCAAATCGGTAGTGTAATTAGGCCGTTGATAGGTCTACCAAGGAGAGAAAAAAGAGTTCAACTTGGAAGAATATCAAAGGACTACTCCAGGGGTAAAAAGACTACGCTTGGTAACCAAAGAAGAGTTGTCCCAAGTAAGGAATGATCGAGGTCAATCGCAAGCAAACAGAGTTGAGGCTAACGGATGTAGCGACGATCTGCTGTACCGAATATCTGGGGAGAGCTGGCCGGATGCAGCAAGACGAGCGGTTGGCGTCGAAGTAAGTAGAAGGGTGGCTGAGTTCTCAACACCACAGGTGCGAGTAAATTGCAAAAAGAAAGTCGTCGACGTGGAAACAGATCGCGATAATTTACGCCGAGTAAATCGATGTCGTCGTCGTGGTCGAAGACAAGAGGTCAAGTCCGGGCGGGTCGAGAGAGTAGGTGAATGTCTGTCGTTTGCTTGGGAATGCAAGTCGGGGTTGTAATTTGATGTAAAAGGAGGGAATCCGACGATTGGCAATGAACCTCGACGTTCTCGTGCCAGACGGGTGTTGCGAGGTCTGGAATGGGTGCGGGAGAAACAAGCGCGGAAAAGGCAGCAGCAGAAAAAGCAACAGAGTAGATAATGGAGAGAAAAGACAGACAAGAGACCAGAGACGAGATGTATCGAACGGGGGGATGAGACGTATGAGACGAACTGGTCGACAGCCGAGACTGGGGGGGCCCTGTCCAAAGCGGAGTCTAGAGACAGGCAAATGGACAGGAGAGACACAATCGAGCAGGGGTTTGATCTCACGGCCCTGCAAGCAGCCACTGAGTACGCCGCACCGCAGAGGCAATCTTGCCAGTGCTCAGTCCAGCACTATTTTGTGACAGGGCCTGAGTTAGGTGCGTCCTAAGAGCCTACCAAGGTGCTTGTGATTCGATGAAAGGTGGTGATCAGATTGTGACTGTCCGTGGCGCTCGCCCGTTATCGTGAGCTTGGACTGAGGCGGAGTTCAGAGTTGAGACCAGAGCAGAAACCGACTGACTGAGATCGGGTGCAGGAGATGAGACGCCGGTACTAGTAGCCAGCACTCAACACTCAGCACTGCCAACAGCGATCCGTACAGGATTCGCATACTGCAGGTACGGCGGGTCCCTCCTTCTCTCGACAAGACGCTGACCTTCTCGTCCAGGGGCTGATGCCCATGATTGGACAATACGACACTTTGCCAAACCCTCCGTGACGCCTAGCTGCAGGGGTCCTGATGGCGAATGTGACCTCCCGATTGGTGGCACGAATCGTCCATTTCAGTGTTCTCTAGGCATGGCGAATTCTTACAGGACACCAGGAGAAGCTCATGGCCCTTGGATCAGGGGTCTGTTCTAAAAGAGGCGCGTGGACCATGCATTCACCCTAGACTTTTGAGAGATTAAAATAGGGGGGCGACCACTAGAATGGCAGAAGCTCGTCACTTTTATCATTCGCCAAAGGTTGGCCAAGATGTTATAGGATCGGGGGCTTATATCATAGTTGTGCGTTTATATGATTCTGTACCTGGTATTAATATGAAAAGCTCTCCCACCTGCGGAGTACGGACGATTACTGGTAATAATGTTTGTGGTATGGGATAGTTTGACATGGTGTTTTCATAGCATTACTCGCATAAGACATGCATGACAGTAATGCAATGGATACCTCACATATCAGCATCGTACCTCTCGCACCTAGGTGCAGTGTACTGGACCACTCTCTGTTCCGCATTTGCGCCCTACCGAACAGTCCACAGTGGCTCCCTGCGCAAGTCTTCCACAGCAAATGCGCGGATGGCTACAGGGAGTCAGAAGATTTGACTGTTTAGACCGCGAGGAATTAAAGAATAGGTAAATCGATGCTATATTCTGTCCCAAAGTTGCTCGTTACCTTGTCTAAAGCTGTCAGTTCTTATGGTACCCTAGGGGATGGGTATACGATAACTCGCGTCTACCCGTACTCTCGTGTTGGTGGGTCTGCTTTAGACTAAGTAGCGGAGACGTAAGCCAGCACTGAGTCGAACACATCCTTAACAAAGCAGAAATCACCAGTGAATATGTAAATATGGATGTATATCAAACTACAAGTATGGAGAAAACACTATTATGGTGTCTGGGTGTGCAGTATTGATACCTGAGTTGAGGCTAAATGATTGTCGCAAAGCGGAGGCCAGGCCGTATACATGTCACCACCTCGATTCGTTTCTTTCTGATACACCTTCCATACAATCGCCCACAGCCCGACCATCGCTTCTCTTGTCATACAGTATATGTGTCAAGTTATGATCGTATCCTGGTGCTTATAATTTATCATATTTTCCGCATTGCTACTGCTCAGGGCACCATAAGAAGTAGCGGCTTCAGACCAGATAACATAAAACGTGGGCGACTTCGGTCTAAAATATGATAATAATTTACCTGACCTTTATTCACCCGGTCTGGGCAGTAAAACTTTCCGACACCCTATAGCTACTATTCAACAACCATCATAAAACCCATCGTGCCAAGGCCATGGAATTGAGAGAAGCAACTCCAAGTGCGCTCTCTACCCAATGCCGCTGGAAGAAATCAAAGATGGAATCGTGTAAACTCGCTCGCTGATTGGACACCGTTTATAAGTGAGAGAAGACATGCTCTGACTCGATATCCAACCAACCACAGCAACAGATGTCCACCGGGGTTAGTGGGTCCCTGTGTTCGCAAGCCTTTTTTTGAAACGCGCCATTGCGCGCCCAACCTGAGGTCCCCGGTCTCTTATAGCACAAGACTATCTATCCGTAGACTGACAATTTAGGCTCTTCCTACCTGCCTTTCTTGAAGTCAGTCCGAATGAGCATGTTTTCATGTGTAGGGTCACATACGAGACACGTATGAATAGACTCTTCTTGCGCCAGTTTACGGAATCGTGAAATACAGAGGCAGGCATGGATATCAATGGGGCTGCTCTCCCTTGCCGATCCTTATCGTCGTCCCAGTGAATATGACGACGCTTCCTCTCGTTTTGAAGGGATGAACCTGCATGTCACTGTGTAAGTGGTCCAACTTGACTATCCTGGTCTCGTCTACGGGTAGCCGTCTAAGACCAGCCAAAACACATTTTCCATGCCCCGCCAAGGCTGAGCGTCTATCCGTACTCTCTGTATTCTATACCTGTCTGGCCTTGAAGAGGTGAAATGAAGTCGACGTTTCAGAAAGCAGTTACGCTTCCACCACGTTATCGTGTTGTAGCTTGATCAAGAGCTAGTGCGATGAACATTCTCGATGCTACGAGATGAAGAAGGGACGCTTGATTTCGACGCCATATGTGGTCTCGTGGCATTACTTACCAGGCCTGTCCCCCCCTCGAAACGCCTCATTCTTTACTTTACATGTCGCATCATGTCTCTGGAAACCAAAACACAGCACTAAGGCTTACCGACCCATGAGGCTCAACGTTCGAGTATGGTAATCTTCCACCCGAAAAAGAAAATCGACGATCGCTCTGCATGTCCACGAGTTCTCTTCAGCTGAGAATAGAATAGCAGTCGTCACCCTACGTAGTAAGGGTCGTGGGTTATAAAGGGAATCATGACAGCGACGCCGTCGAAACTTTGCTGCCACTGACGACAAATGGAAAATCTGTGGAATTGCCAAAGAACTACCAATTCTCTGACTAGAGCAAATATGACCTCATCAAATTTCAATCACATATAGCCAAGATTCCTGCAAGCGCGCGAGACACCACACAACCCACAGACGTGACCTTACCCTGTAGACAACGCATAATTCAAAGTTCTTTCTTTTCGAATAAATTCACGTACTTTGTCTACGCACTTAGGTGCTTGGCTTGGAATATTCAGGTAACGTAAAGCTAACTGGCTTGTTGTTTTTCCCCCCAGTCTTTACTCATCTAAGGCATTTACTATTGACCATCGGATCATTCCGTGTCGCACCCTCTTCGCGTTGCTCTAATATTACCGTAAACAGCGAGTAGAATTCTCTACGTCGAACCTCACTGTCTTCCCACTAAATTCGAAGACTTTTTGTTCAAGAAAAAACAAGAACAACTGCATACATCGATATATAATCACCATGAATCATGTTGGACGCTTTGGTAAATAGTGCGACTGATTCATTCTGTAAAAGCACTTCATTATAATTATGCAAACGACCATTTCGCCCACCGAGATGTGTGTTCATCCCCAGAAGTGCCTACCAAAAACCTTTATGATGCAATATGCGTAAGGACCACAAACTCCAACAATGTTCCAAATCTTCGCTGTTGATAGAACCCACCACCCGGCCTTTGCGGTGTAGTTGTTCATTCCTCCCTCGTTTCCATGTATGCCCTAGACGTACTGCGCGTTCCCATACTGTTCATGCATAGTCATGCTTGCAGCCTCAGCAGAGAGGTTTCCAATCTAAGGTCCACCCATTGCTGCGAAAGCCTCAGCAGGGAGTTGTGGCTGTATTTTGATTAGTCCACCGTTCGTCCGTTTATACGAATGGGTTCACATACCTTCTTCTCGTTGAAGATCACCAAAGCCTGATCGAATTCCCAGTTCACTTGGGTGAGGCACATCTCAGAGTATTGAGCTGTCATGCCCGTTTGCTTGGATAGCTCGGCAACCATCGCCTGGTGTTGATCAACTGACGCCGGAAGGGGGGTAGGGGCAGCCGCCGCGAAAACATTAGGAAGCTGACTGAACGTTCTGAGTGACAGCATGTCGCTGACAACTCTGATCATTCCTTGCCCGGGCTTCGCTGGCCCAAGGACGAATGTGCGAGAGAAACTACGTTTTCCTGCTGCCTTGGTGTTGGAGTCCTGTTCATCAAATTCGCCATGAACCGCAATTATCAAACCGTCGACACCCCCAGGGTTCTGTCCACTGGGATCCACCAGCCCTTGCAAGGGGTGGCAATCCATGATGTACTTGCTGAGGTCCTGCTTGATATCGGGGTGGTGAGTGAGGGGGAGATTCTTCCATGCATCCTGAATAGTGGCGGCGCCCCGGAAAAGTCGTTGGATTCGGGGGTTGGGCATGGTGATCTTTGTCAGATTTCGTGAGAGCTTGATATACGAAGCCCATGGCAAAGGTAGAGCCGCGTTAGGATCGGGGGCAGCTCGCGTATCGATCGAGATAGAAAAGCGACTATCTTCGTCATACAGTCGAGTTACCAGGCCAGGTCGATCGTTGTCGTATGAAGCAAAGAACTCCAAAAGAAAATTCTCACCAACACCGGCGACATCCCGAAAATCGGGTCCGTTTTGAGGAATTGGCTTGGGCCTTAAAGCAGCTTCCTGTTCAGCAATCTGCTCTGCCGTGCGAAGTTGGGTCCCGTTGATGTTCTGCAATTTGGGGAACCATTCAAGAAGGGTGGATGGATAAGTAGGATCGGCGGCTTCGATGGGGTTGCCTGTCATGAAGAGAGTCTCAAGGTGTCTGAATTTGCCCTTCCAAGGTTGAAGTGCTTGCATGGAAGCTACCTGGTTGCCACTCATGTCGAGGTTCTTGAGGTGGGGGAAAGTCACAGCGACGACTTCCACTTGACCAACGTCATCAATGTTGTTGCTTGCGAGACTGATACTCTCAATAGCATCTTGTTTCTCCCTGGCCGTCTTGAACAGGCTGTCACAAACAGCCATCAGTCCCTTGAATGTCTTAAGAGCACGCTCGCGGCTCTCGAACATGCCAAGAGTGACGAGGTTCGCATCGGAAGCGAGGGCATCCAACTTGAGAAGCTTGTTGTCACCGATATATCTTGAACTGAGGATTTCTTGAAGTTTACCACGAAGCTCCTGAGTTTCCTTGGACTCCACTGTTCGGCCTCGCTCTGGGATTTCGTCCACTTGGATCACCTCCAGAGGAGCGCCAGCAAACGTAAACGTATTGATCTTGATCAGCTCCTGGGCATCCTCCTCGCTCGCACCTACGTAGACGTAGTCACCAACGGTATGGTGCTACATCGAGTTAGCAGACGTTGTCGAATTTTGTTAGCTGAGGTGCGGGGGTGTATAATTATATAGCAAAGCGCGTTTTTAAATCGATACATATATATCTCCGAGTCTCGCATAGTCGAGTCGAATATTCCGCACCTGAAGCCCTGTCAATGATACAACATACCTTTCTAATAACGACCTTTCTCTTAGAGCCAGTTCTAAAAGACCCGCCCTTCCTTTCCAAGAAGCCAAGGAGATCATTGACACCTCCGCCGGCGTTGGTAGCCGCCTTGCTTTCCTTTAAGCCGCCAACTCTCAGCAACGTCAAGCCTGTCATGTCTTGAGATCGAGCCTTGGGCCCCTTGCCAGACGATGCGCTTGAGATACGCGAAGCGAGGGAAGCAGCAGTGCCGTTACTCAAGTGTTTCAAAACATTCTGAGCATTTTTTGATGGGCCTCCACGTGTTGAAGTTCGGGTACTGGAACGAGTGGGCTTGGTGTCGGCTGCTGCCTTTTTAGCACGGCGACCAGCACTGTCCATATCCAAATCTCCATCGCCATCAACGCGGCCAGCCTTGCGCTTCTGAATTCCTCCACGAGAGGTGGTGGCGGCGGCCGGTTTGCGTGCATTTCGCGTCTCGCGCCCACTGGTATTTTGACGACCTCGGGGCGCCATTGCGAAAGGAGACGAAGTAGTAGCGAGCAGCAGCGGTAGTGGTGGTTTTTTAGTGGTTTTGTAGTAGTAGTAGTTTTTTTTAGTGGTTTTTTATAGTGGTTGGTAAAGTTTCAGAAGCGCAGTTTTCCTGAATCGTAGCCTTGTATTAACGGAAGACTGATCTTGCGACCCCGAATGTTTAAGCTGATAGAGCTCGTGATTGAAGCCAGGGACCACGAAGCAGACGGGCTGATTGCAGTGAATACTTGAATAAGCAAGCACCTCCTTCAGATGACGCGACAGAGGCCGAAGGGTGATCTGCACCGCTATTGTAGACAGGTGTGCCTTGATCTGCCGAGATTCGTGGTTTCGTGCGACAGAGAAGTTGAAGAGCGAGCACAGCACAGGCGATTCGGTGATGTCGTTGTTGATATGGACATGAAAGTTTAAAGCCCTAGCTCTGTGTAGTTGTAGTTAGATCTCGCGCTGATTGTGATGCGGAGTCAGAAGCGGTACGCGGAGGAGAAGAGTTAAGAAATGGTGTAAAGGACAAAGAAGTTTCTCTTTGCGATGCAGCTGTGACGTTTTGCTCAGGCCCCACCCGACTGTTGAATACCTTGGGCATAAAACTACCAGGCAGCATCTATCTGTCTGATTTAGGCTAGTGCGTGTAGCCGTGATTCAAAGAGAAGCCATGAACACAGTGCATCTAGGGAGTATTAGTATATCAATTTCTTGTTATTCACTAGCTCAAACAAGGGAATATTCGAGGAGAAGTCTAATATTATATTGTAGGCATCGGTGCGAACAAAGACCCTTCCAGCAAATAAGACTTTCAGCGCTGAGCTTCGGCAGCTTGTCACGTGACATCGTGTTTGCGACGCGGACCGCTCATGCGCGTTCATTCCTCTTCCCCAACCCGGTCAGCTGCTCTGCGAAGAGGCACCTACAAGGTATAGGTAGGTGCTGTTTTTTGCCTGTGAATTGCTGTCATAAACTCAAACACATCGACTCATGATAATCTAAGGTTGAATTTGGATTACAACTTAACGAGTAGACGGTGCATCACACATCCGTTGCCACTATGGACAGTGACGAGTTTGACGACGATATTGCCGATGAGGACATTCTAACAGCCCTCGACCAAGTATCTTCTTCGATGAACGGGCAGGGCACCTCAAAATCTTTACATCAAGTGATTCGGCAGCCCTCTTGCCGCCAAAATCCTGCAGCAGCAGCAGCAGCTTTAGAATTGGAAGACCTGCCTTCAGATGCATTCTCATCACCAGAGCCGCCGCAGTCAAGACCAGCAGTGCCTGTAACAACTTTATCGGGACCAGCTGCCCGGACGGGGCTGAATCGGGCAAGCTCTGGAACTTGGCGTCAGACAACTCTTTTCGGTGGCTCTCTGTCAAGTGAGGCCCCTCGACCCTCACAGCCTGCACCTGGCAAGGTATTCCGCGTAGACCTCCCTCGAGAGGAGCCTACCCACCATCAAGTTGACCATGAGGCTATGAAGACCTGGGTGTATCCCACAAACCTCGGCGCTATCCGGGATTACCAGTTCAGCATTGTCAAGAACAGCTTATTCAACAACACTCTAGTGGCATTACCGACTGGTCTTGGAAAAACGTTCATCGCAGCAACTGTCATGCTCAATTTTTATCGATGGACCAAGAACACGAAGCTTATATTTGTCGCCCCAACAAAGCCTTTAGTGGCGCAACAGATTACTGCTTGTTACAATATTGCTGGCATTCCTCGCTCAGAAACAACGTTGCTAACCGGCGATATCCCTCCAGCTCTGCGTGTTGATGAGTGGGAGGCTCGTCGCGTATTTTTCATGACTCCGCAGACGCTGTTGAACGATATCTCCCACGGCTATGCAGACCCAAAATCCATAGCCTTGCTGGTCATCGACGAAGCACATCGTGCAGTAGGGGAGTATGCATACGCAAAGGTTACAAAGCTTATCCGACGATTTTCCAAGAGCTTCCGAGTACTAGCATTGACCGCTACACCCGGATCAAAGATCGAAACAGTCCAAGAGGTCATTGACAACCTGGGAATATCTCATTGCGAGATCCGTACCGAAGAGTCAATCGACATTCGCCAATATATACACCAACGAAATGTTGAACAGGTGGTTCTTGATCCATCCGACGAGATAGCTTTGGTTGGCGAACTTTTCACCAAGGCGCTAAAGCCCATGACCGATAAACTGAGCTCACAGAATATTTGGTTTGGGCGAAGTCCAATGGCTATGACATCTTTCGGACTGATGCAGTCCCAGAAGGAATGGTTTGCATCCCGAGGCAGGCATGCCAACCAGGGTGTACAACATATGATGCGAGCCGTTTTCAGTGTTCTCACCAGCATCGCCCATTCGATAAAGTTACTTAATTTTCATGGCATCAAGCCTTTCTACGACAATTTGGTCGACTTGCGTAGCGAACAAGAAGGCAAGGGCGAGAAAGGTTCCAAATACAAGCGTCAACTCATTCAAGATCCTAATTTCCAAGAGATGATGGACAGAATTTCCAAATGGCTGCGTACGGATGGTTTCGTAGGCCACCCCAAGCTCACAGCCTTGGCGGATACTGTTTTGAATCACTTCATGGATCAGGGTGAGAACTCGGCAACACGGGTGATCGTTTTCAGTGAATATCGGGATTCTGCCGAGGACATTGTGCGCATGCTGAACAACCATCGGCCTCTCATCAAAGCCAGTGTCTTTGTTGGACAAGCTGATGGCAAACGAGGAGAGGGCATGAAGCAAGCACAGCAGATTGAAGCAATTGAGAGGTTCAAAAGGGGCGAGTTCAATGTACTCGTTGCAACCTCCATCGGCGAAGAAGGATTGGATATTGGACAGGTGGATCTTATCGTATGTTATGATTCTTCTGCGTCTCCAATCCGAATGTTACAGCGAATGGGAAGAACTGGTCGAGCACGAGAAGGAAAAATTGTACTGCTTCTGATGCGCGGCAAGGAGGAGGATCAATTTGCTAAATCCAAGGACAACTACGAGAAGATGCAAACGTTGATATGCGAAGGGAGCCGGTTTAATTTTCGATTTGACCTCTCAACAAGGATTGTTCCTAGAGAGTTTCGACCAGAGGTGGACAAACGGCACGTTGAAATCCCTATCGAAAACACACAAGATACATCTTTGCCAGAGCCCAAGAAGCGTCGAGTACCGGCCGGGAAGAAGAAACCCCCCAAGAAGTTTCATATGCCTGATGGGGTTGAGACGGGTTTTCAGAGTGTCGCAAGCATGTTGAAAGTTGGCGGGAAAGGAAAGAAAGCGAAGTCCCAACGAAACTCGGAGCTCGATGATCTTACCACAGTGCCCGAGCTTAGTAAGGTATTACTAGGCGATGAAGAGCTTAAGGAGCTCAATCGGGCGTACCGCGACCTCCCGTTCAACCATAGTATAATTGAGGAGACCGATATGCCCGACATGACAGCATATCCAGAGCTGCAGAGGCAGTTGCGACCAGTATTCAAGCTCAAGCATGGGACGCGTACCAAACGCTTTGTCAGAATATGGAATAAGATGGCGTATGATCAGGAAGGCTTAATTTTGCCATGTCGATCTCAGGACACGAGCAATTATTTAGAGATACCAGTCCACGCCTTTGCTGGATCTGAACCTGATACAGAGTCAGGAGAAGAAGCAGTTACCACACACGCCAGACCAGCGAAAATAACAGCGCCAGGCAGAAAGAAGCAGAACAAACAAGCACCCTCAAGGCTTCAACCTCAGGCCAAGAGGAGGAGACTGTCACCAGACCCAGCCCCGCAAGCTTTTGCTCTCGGCTCCATGGTTGACGAAGGCTCCTCTGGCGAGGAAGACGAGGATGATGCAGAGCAAGAAGCCACACCCAGGGCTCGTGGTCGACCAAAACCGGGCACTAAGCCAAGAGCGAAGGGTAAACGTAAGACCCGGCAAAAAACTGGCGGCTTTAATAGCGACGAGATTGGGGATGATTGCGACCGTGAAAGTGATCTGATGGAGACAGATGGCTCTGATGACGGTGAAGACCTATTGGACTTCATTGTCTCTGATAATCATCCTGTCTCGAGCACCAGGGAACATATGTCTCTGACTGCGACTTCACCGCCCGTTTCATCTTCATCGACAATAGGGGATGCGATGGATGAGGCCGTTAAGCCCTTCTTTGTACGCACCCAGTTTTCAGGCACACAAGAAAGTGAGGAAATTCCAGATCTTGATGACATTCTCAAGAAGAATGGGAGGAGGTTGGAGCCAGAACTTTCAGAGGAGGATGTGACATCAAGACGAACGACACGTGGGCGGCGTGCTGTTGTGGATGATAGTGACAGCGATATGTAAGATATATAATCAGAAAACTGGTTTTGGCAAACGGCAAGGGGAACAGGCACTATGGGAATGTTATTATATTGGGGGGAGCAATCGTACATTGACTCTAGACTATGGAATAATGCACGACAAACAGACGAATCATGACAAACTAATTGGTATCTCCAACTCTTATCTTCCCTACCCAGATCATAAACATCGATTGTATAGACTCCTATGATTGTTGGTCAGCTAATTGCCCACAATGAATAATCAAGTATAACAATGTGACAATATCTCGAAACATCAGAAACCCATTTTATAAGCACCACCACCCCCGACGCACCTGTCAGGCTCACCGACCGCCAGCTCAATATCATCTCCGCGTGCAGCACACCCGAGAGTGGCGCACAGCAGAGACAAAAGGAGAGCGTCTTGTCAGGAGCTTAGCTGTCAGGTACATATTTCGAGGGCAGTCTCAGACGGCTCTTCCTATAAGATTATGGAGGGTTTGAAAACAATGAACTCATCATGCGAGATTGTGTATATGGCGGGAATACGAACGGCAGAACTTACGGGTATGGAGATTCGGAGTTGGCTGATTGTTGTTTTACACCTTGTTGTGTTGGAAGAAGGAAGAGATTGCAGAAAATCACGAATTGCAGTTTTCTGTTCTGCAGTGGAGCACTGGCTTTTAGCGACGTGATTCACCCCACTTTAGACGCGGAAGCGCCAGGCGTGTCTCATGCGCCACAAGATCCCCTCTTTCAAGCCACACGCAGAGCGCCTCATGTTCCCCTCCACATCTCAACGTCACTACCCGATCTTCGTTCGCAGCCCAGTCCGTCTCATCATTTCTCTCTCTCCCCCCCTTCCTTGGGATAACTTCATTCTTCTCTCTTTATCACTCGGAGACTAACACCATTATCATTTGATTTAAATCAAGAAACTATTAGTCATGGCTGCGGTAGGAACGAGCGTTTCGCTCCTCAAGTTTGTCGGCACTGTCTCGCTCGGCTTGCTGACGGTACGTATAAGTTCCTTCTCCCGTTCTCGGAGCCAGGGTATCAAGTGATATCACCAATTTCTATCAGCATACTCGTGCACATCTCCAGCATTATACAGAAGTTCTCTTTATATTTTAGGGAGGAGTGACACTCATAGTTCAGTTGCACCATCTCGCTGATTTCTGACTTTCGTTTACTACCAAATCCATCCAAGTATCATTGCTAATATTCTAACCCAGGGTGTCTCCTATTCCATCTCTACACTTGCTCTCCCGGTTCTTCTTCGACTTCCCTCTTCCGCCTCTGCTTCTCACGGCCTTGCTACCCTCAACACCGCTCTCAAAACACCCGTTCTCGCGCTCACGTCTCTCGCGGCTGCGCCCTTCCTCATCAGCTTTGCTCTCGCTCCTCGCTCATCTCGCCACCCTTATCTTCTCTACACAGCTCTTCTGGCTACTCTCTCCTCCGTTGCCCCTCTTCTCATTCCTGCACCTGCCTCCCCACGTGTCACCTCCTCGGCGGCGACCCGGCAGTCTTCGCGTGCTAAGATGGAAGCTAGCTACGAGGTTCTTGGCGATGCTCACAGTGAGCCCGCCAGCGAGGAGGATATTGACGACGTTAATGGCGAAGGGGTACGAGCCGAGGTTGAGGGTCTTGCGCGAACCTACATCGCACGAACAGCACTCTCTGCTCTCGGTTTTGCTATGGCGGTTGTTGGTATCTGGGGTGATGGGTCACCTCAACCCGTTATCTATGCCTCATAAAGAAAATTGGCAATTTAAACGGTTCTTTCTGGAAATTTAAGTGATATTTTTGACGCGGGCGTTTTCTTGTTTTAATCATGGCATTCTTCTGCTTACTTAGGTCCATCTCCTATCAACAAGTTACATTTAATTCGTCAAGAAATATGCCATGTGCACTGAGCATTCTATAAAGAAACGTTTATCAAGCCTTTGTTGCACGCTAACTAAAACTCTCTAATTGATATTCATTGTTGACAGGCGAGCTATGAGAAGCATACACTGGCTACCTTGTTGTTCGTGGCCATCTATAAGAAGCACTGAATGCAACCTATATAACGTACAGCTCTCCTAATTGCCCTCTTCCTCTGGACACTGCTTCTTCATCCAAGCTTGAGACCGCCGGTTGTTCATCTCTTGAACAGCGAAATCAACAGTGTTGTCAACTTCCTTCTCTTCGCCTTCTTCGTCTTCGTCTTCAACCCGAGACTGGATGCTGTAGTACCTCGATGCTGAGTACTTCTCACCCAATCTCTTGGCAACATCATTAGCCTCATTCAAGCTCACTAGTCGGCGATTTCCAGGATTCTTCTGCATCGCGGTGCGGCAGAGATCCCACATGACTTCATCTGTGGTACGACCACTCAGGGCGTTGCTTTGGTTGAAGCTTGGTCTGTCCTTGATTGCCATGGAAGCCAGAATTATAGGGATTTCGTTTGGCTTGTAGGTGTCACTCAATCCCAACTCTTCAAGTGATGTTCTTATTTGCTCGAGCGGACGAGCCTCAATAACAGCCTTGTGTACAAACTCCTGCTCGTCCTTTTGGAGAATATCGCTCACATGATTACGGTTATCCAACCGGAGTTTCTCAGGCATGGTGAACTTATGCCCGGTGAGTTGATCTTGTGCAACTTCGGCAGGAGTTCGGCCCACAGCGTTCTCTCGGTACACCAAATGAGGCTTGAATTGCAACAGGACCTGGACGACCGCAAGATTGTCTGCCATAATCGCAGTGTGAAGACATGTGTCCCCCGCACCGTTCAGCATTTCCAGTTCCTTACCCTTGGAATACTCAAGGAGGAGATTGAGTATCAAAACCATTTCCTTTTCTTTGAAACAATACGGCCTGCTAAAGGAATAGTTATGTCTGCGGTCGCGACGGCGGTGTTCATTACCGGGCTGTACCCCTGATACTTGCGAGATCCATGTGTGTAGTGGCGTGGTGCCGTTCTCGCTCAAGTTCTTGCGCTGTAGGAAAAGGTGGCTTCTGAGATCGGGGTCGAGGGCATCGAGAAGTTCGCGAAGTTGATGAATCGTTGAGTTATATGTGATTGCTGCGTGAACGATATTTTCGCCCTTCTGATTGCGAATAGACTGGTCGGCGTTGGCTTCTAATAAGATCTTAACAGCATCGATTCGACCAAGTCGGCAAGCCACCATAAGAGGAGTTTCTCCTTCGGAATTCTTCTTCTCAATGAAATCTGGGCAGGTTTCGACAAGGTATTCAAGGAGCTCATCTGTTTTCTCACAAGGTTCCGCCAAGACTGCGCAGTGAATCACAAGATCGTCTATAATCTGGATTAGTGCCTTGTTCAGACTGTATGGGTAAGGACCTTACTGTCAGCTCCAAGCCACTTGGAAATCGCACGGTCAAAGCCACCTGGGCTTTCCTTCAAATGCTTGAATCGGGAGTCCTCTTTAGAAGCCTTTGTCTTGGCAAATTCGCTGTAAAATCTATGAGGAGCATCGCCAAGGAATAATTCGACACTTTCCAAGCTACCTCCCAGGGCAGCGTGAAGAAGAGGTGGTGTTTTCAAACCGGTGCTCCTTATAACCATACCACGTCCTGCAGTGGCCCAATCCTTCCTGAGAAATAAGTCAATAACTGGTCTATTGAGTGGTGGGATTTCGGCTGCATACCTCTTTCTGCCATAGACAGTCAGCCCCTGGTAGTATCGCGGCTTTCGCTTGATTTCGACACCGCTCTTCTTGACGAGATGGTCAAGCGGAATGCCTGCACCTGTCCGTTTGATTACCATAGCAAGCATTTTTGTTTTCCCGTGCTCAACTGCCCACTGGAAGTCTGATTGGGGAAAGGTAAAACGACTGGATGCACCCTCGTCATCTTCTTCTTCATCACCATCGAATTTCTGACCTGAATGGTACTGCGCCATATCCAGGAGAACCTTAAGTCCAGTGATATCGTCGGTGGCAAAGGTGTGGGTGAACAAACTTCGATAATGTTTTTTGTACACAAACTCTTCCTTCCTGCTGGACCAGGTTGGGACTGGTGCACAGATGGTATGCAAAGGCTTGGTGTGAGACTCGACTTCCATAGAGACATGTCCGATGTCGTCTATGGTGAATTTCTGCAGAACTTTTTCTGATACAATCCGTGGTTCGCTGTCATCGGCATCTTCGGAATCGTAAGAGTTTCCGTCGTCATCGGAATCCGAATCGCCAGTCTCCATCCTAAACCGAACCTTGTCCTTCTTGGGCGGCGACCACTGTGCCTTAATTATCTCAAGCAAAGCCCAAGCTAAGTCGTGGTGCCCACGAAGGAAGGCTACTGAGAAAGGAGTATTGCCCATATTGTCTGAAACTGCGATTTTCAAAGGAGGCTGATGCTGTTCCAAACCCCATGCTTGAAGAGAAAGAGCCTTGACTCTGTCCAAGTCTCCCTCCCACGCAGCCTCCATCCTGTTCCAAGTTAGAAAAACGATCACTATTCCGTAGGCGCACTCACAATTCAATATAGCCATCCCTCCTCTTTTCCGTCATATCGCGGTCATTATTGAATGAGAAATGAAAGTCGAAGGGTTTCGGACTCTGTCTACTGTCTTCGTTACTTCGCTGTCTCGCGTGATTGCCCCTCTCCTTCGTTTTGATATCAGGATGCAACTCGTTGAATGTCTTGCCGCCGCGGCTGATGAGTGCTTCTTCAACAGCTTCGTAGCCTGAAAGAAGCTCCCTGATGGCATCAAGCTTCTCCGAGGCCCCTCTAGGTTCCAGGTACAATTTTAGTTTCTCATCGTAGCTTTTCTGTTGGGTAGCAAATGACTCCTTGCGATCTGCCACTTCGTTTGAAACAACCCAGTGCGAGTATGACCCAGCAGCGAATTTACTTAGGAACTCGTCCAAGCCTGGTGTCTCCTTTGGCTTCAATGGCTCTCTCCTCTCGCTACTATAGCCTTGGAGGCTTTTCTGAGAAGATCTAACTATGTCCAGAGCTGATCGTCCTTTTGTATAGTCTCTCTGGTATGTGTTGTTGATCAGACGTTGTGTCTCTGTATTCAACGAATTGGGATCAGCGCCATTCTCAAGTAGCTTGATTGCAATATCTGTATGGCCACATCGGATAGCAGTAATCAAGGGTTGCTCCACACTTTCCTTGTATTTTAGCTGGTTCTGCTCCAAGGTTCCAAGATACCTGGACATATCAGATACCTTGGCAGACTTAAGCCAGGTGTCGAAGTCGATTTGGGCCGCAGCACCGGCAGTCAGGAGCTTCAATACCAAATTCACATCGCCATTCTGGACAGCAGTGTTGATCGGTGCGACTGTATCTGGGCTCCAGTAGCTTGAATCACATATCATATGATTGATGGCAGCCTTAATGCCGGCTTTGTCATCGTTGTCCAGGAGTGTATCGATAAGATCTTCCTCTTCGGAGTCAACATATCTGTGAAAGGCAGTGCAACCACTTGCATCGGCCTGGGCACAGGTAGCACCGAGTTTGAGAAGAAGATTGGCCATCGATTTGGCCTTGTCTTTGGGCAACGTCAGAGCCAGGACCAGCGTCAGGATAGCTCGACTATCGTCATTGCCCTTCACAGGTAGAATTGAATCCGTTCCGTACTGCAAGGTACATGTCAACATGATATTACAACGGTTTCCGGGCAAACAAAGATGATTACACTTACCTCGTAGAGTATCTTGACAGCATCCTCGTTCCCCTCTGCAATAGCTAGATGGAGAGGGGAGCAATGGAGATCCCATGCCAAGGCGTCAATGTCAAAGAAATCTGGCTCGTCTTCTGACTCGTCAGGGACCAGATCTTCAACATCTTCGTCGCCTTCTCCTTGCTCGACCTTAACAAAAGATCCAGTCGTCATGGACACGACGTCTATATCTGATTCTTCATCGTCGATAGTCTCTCCATCTGACTCATTGTCATCCTCTAACGAAGCATTCTTGCTGGATGTTTCGTCCTTATTATTGGCTCCGGATTTTCTCACTGCTCGATGCTTCTTATCCAGACGTTCCTCCTCAGCCTCTTCATTCTCGATTGACTTCTCCATCAGAATCTTGATGATTTCCGCATTACCTCGTGCTGCAGCTAAATGCAGAGCATTCTTGCCGTCTGCTAGGCGAGCAGTAAGCCGAGCACCATGCTTTACAAGGCATTCAACAACCTCAGGGGTCGAGGTCATGACAGCGAGATGTAGAGGTGCCCTTCCAGTGTAGTCTCTCTTGTTCGGGTCGGAGTCTTCTTGACTGAGCCAGTTCGACACGTCGTCGGCATCGCCATCGACGATCGATTGGCATAGTCTCGTCACGTTACCTACGTAAGCCATATCTGTCCAATCTTGTTCGGTCAGCGGGTTGAAAGAGCCAATTTGCTGCCGCCCTGGGTCATCGATAAGGAACGAGACTTTGCCCTTGATGTAGATCTGTGACTCCTTTTCCGCGATTTCTTTTTCTTCATCGGTGAAAGGTTCCGGGCAGCTACCGCAACAATCTTCAATCACGTCTTCAACGCGACCGAAGAAGGCAGGATGACGGTGTAGGTACACCTGACGATCATCAGACTGGTTCCATTCTGCGTTGAGAAGAAGATCACGTGTATAGCAGAGTTTCTCAATTCGTTTGGCGTTGAAATGCTCTCCGTAAGGAACCGTAAATGTATGATAGTTACTGACATCCTCTTCGGAAAGCCAGTCGGCAACTTCATCCTCGTGATAGTCCTTGATGTTTCCGCGAAGGAAGCGATGGGGCCTGTATACCTGGGGGCGACCTCGCTCCTCACGTCTCTTGTCAAGATAAGTCTCTCGAGCTGTGGTGGTAGGGAGTCGTTCTAGAACAAGCAGACGGGCCAAGCCTAGCGTTCTTCTGAAACTTCTCTCAAAGATGGTTGGATCAATCTTCTCTCGGTCAAGCTCAGGCCAATAGACCTCAAAGTTTCGCTTTGAGTACTTGGACAACCTGTTTTCGTAGCTAGGACTTCGGCGACTAAGATCAATGTGATTGATCTGCGTGATGAAGCTTCCAAGAGCTCTAGGAGTGACATAGACCTGCTGTCCATCGTATGCCCCACCAGCAGCGTCGATGTCAAAACCAGTGAGAATTTCACTCACGGATTTGTAGACCCGAAGAACAATCTAAATTTTTTAGCGGTCTGAATGAACGCGGTATATGCATATGAATTTTACGAACCTGGATGTGTCGAACAGGATACTGACTAGCAATGGTAATGGCATACTTAGTTCTCACCACAGTAACCTCATTGAGCAGAGCGTCTTTGACAGCTTGTTCAATCTGTTTGATCTTCTCAATGGCTTGTTCGTGATCAAGCCCATAAAGGAAGAGGTCGACGTCAGAAGCAGGGCAGAACTTCTCGTGGTAATACTCGCGAAGCTTGCGCTTGGTTGTATTAAACTCCTTGGGAACAGGGAGAAGGCAGTTAACAACCGAAGAGCCAGCAGCAACAACATTGGACCAGTTCATGTCAGCCATAGACGATTCCGAGAAGATATTGAAGTTCTTTTGGAATTCGGTCAGATTGGCCACTGTCGCGGGAGAGTCATGAGGGCGACGCTTGTCATCAGGCAGAACCATGATGTACTTGGATTTCTCTTGCTCGGACTCGGCCTCAATATTCCTAGCACGTGTGGTGATAAACTTGGTGTCATTCGTGAAGAGTGGTACCACATTGAGATAGGGATCCTCAAGAATCGGGTTCTGGCGATCCTGAGCATAGGTAGTCCGCAAGTTTGCTTCATACTGGCGATAAGGCTCCAGTATTTCAGTGATGGGCTTGTCTTTGTGGTCAAAGATGTACTTGGCCAACCTTGTGTGAGGGACTGGGAGCTTCGGAAGATCTGACATGATTGCTGTGCGTGGGGTGGAAGTTGTAAGAAAGGGAGGTGGTGAAGACGTGCAGTGTAAGTGCGGAAGGAACGAAGGTGGTGGAGGTGTTCGACACAAGTAAAGCACCCAGAGTCAAGCAGATATAGAGAGGTAGGTAATATTGTTGCAATTGAGATGCTGAAATCTTAAATTGCAAAGAACAGAGAGGATCATCTTGCCGTTTTATATCTATCAACCTATTCAACAAAGAGCCCCTCTCTACTATCTACTTACCTGACTGAAAGCTGAAGTGATCATACCGCCCATCAAATCGCTATGCCTCAAAAGGAATATGGGTCTTACTTACCCCACTACCCTGCGGTAGATTGCCGAAGTAGCAGGCAGTCAGGCTAGATCGTGTTCCACAGCGCGTCTTAGTGGCAGTTTTATGGCGTGCAAGGGCCTATGCTGCCTAAAACCACAAGCATCTCAGACGCGAAAGCTCGTGACTTGAACGAAATGGGATGGGTCTCAATCAAAAGTTGCCCGCTGATGCCTGGCCTTGGTGGGATCGCCTACTTGTCTTCAAGATCGCCATCACGCCCAATGGTCTGATGTTGGTGAGAATGCGTGAATTGGCATTTTGATATGTGGTGAGAATATCGTGAAGTCTCGGCGATGGACTATTCAGGTTCAAGTACTTGATCCCCAAATGGACGATTAGTCGTCTCAAGGTTGGGCAAGTGAAGAGGATATGGCAAGCATACGAGCATATCATTGTTTCTCTTCCTAATGGTTACACATTCAAGACAGCTCCAGTCTACTACCTAGGGTAACAACTACCTAGGTACGTCACTGTTGCAGTGTTTTCAATTGTATTCTAATTGACGTAATAACAGTTAAATGTATGCTCGGGGATCACATCATTACTATGGTTTTTTCTTACTACTTGCTTCTGAAACCCAGACGTATAAACTTTTGTAGACATAAGTATATAGTAGCTAGTATCCATTACATACAGGTATGGTTTCCATAATGCAATAGAGTTACGAGTAATAGTTAGTCAATGCAATCGCAGAGAAGTCGCAACTTAACATATAACACCTGCTAGTGGTTATAAATTTCAACGAAAAGAAGAAAGAAAGTGATAATATTTGTTATTCTGCTGGAAGCAGGTCTGGTGCCACTGCACAGAATGATTCATCCACTTTACTGGAGCGGGTGAATCACGTGCTCTCGTACCTTCCACTCTATTACCAGACGCGCGACGCGCCAGAGCGGGACAGCCAACAGCCGCCTGGGGTACGATAACAAGCAAGGCCTTTCCGAATCCAATTCACGACTCCGTTCGAGACGACACATTGTATCAACAACTCGATGTTTGTAGCAAAGGCAGCTGAAAGACGCTCCGATATAATTGCGTCGGCTTCATGACTCGCAACAACCTTGCTGAGCATTTGTCCTGGCTATTGAACGATCAAGGCTGCTCCAAACCTGCTACACCATCCTTCCCCATCTGCAGTGATTCTTCGCAGGCCGCCTTGTCCCAATCTCAGCACTCGGATTCGCAAGCACGACTAAGTCTACAGACTTCCACATCATTTCGTAACGAAGACGCCCCACGATCGAGAGGCGACGCGTCGAATACTACCGATGGACGGGGTGGACTGGGCCCAATATCGCGGCAGACGGACCAGGTGATATTAGACGACGACGAGAACGACGACACCATGGGACGCCTTATGCTGAGCTCCAAAGCCAAGAAGCCCATCCTCGTTTCCAGACCACAGCAGCTTCTCACGCCTTGTTCCATTACGCCTAATCTTTCAAGTCGACAAGAAACTCCTATTAAGCGTGCTAATGAGTCGCCACCCAAGAAAACTCCGGTCCCGGTCCCGGCCCCAATCCAACGGCAACGCACAAGCAGCCCTGAATTCCCAGCACTCAAGAATGGCGGCGTCGATTACATGGATTTGACCGACGACACTTTTGCTTCTTCCGACTCGTTGTCTTTTGGTAGTGACATAAAGCTGTGGCATGAAGACTATGCAACTCGACCAGAGCCCGAGCCGGCCGTCTCAAGTGGCAGAAAGAGGAAGAGTCATGAAATTACAAAGGAGGAATTTAGCGATCTAGGCGATATTCCTGATGTCTACGAGCTCCTTGGTACTGAGCCTCCACCTCCTAGCCCGACTCGATCCGCTCGTCGCAAGAATGTGTCTTCAAGTGCCCGGACTCGTCGAAATCGCGATGGGTTTGCCGACCATACGCCAAAGGCCATCGATCCTATCAGTGAAGAAGAACAGGATGCTATGCTATCTCCATCAACTAGGGTTGGCAGGCAGCTCAACCATGAACAATCTCACCCAGAAATAGCTGCAGTCATTGGCACTAGCCAGAGTCCTGAGAGAGCTCCAAGCCCTAAAGCTCCCGCGAGCTCCGAGATCACAAAGCCAACCCCTCGAGCGACATCTGTGCCATACAGCAAGCCTGTAGATGAGGATTTTGTCATTCCAGACTCGGATGACGAGTTTCTCACACCACCATCCCATAACAATTCTCTTACTATTCTGAAAGGTTCGCCAACCAAGGTCGAACGTATTGAGTCACAGAATCATGCCGTGCCTCTGTCTGCGGTCAGGCTCGACCTTCAGCCGACTTTGCCGCGACATATGTCTTCTGGCTCAACTGTTGGCGGTGAGCCAGCAGACACAACAAACAGCTCCCAATCTACTAGACTGGTGGCTGATGACTCTGTCATCGAGACTTCTGATGGAGTTCCTCTTCACTCTGACCAAGAGCCACAACTTCTCAAACAGCTAGCCACAAACTCAAACTCCTTGACGAAATGGGGCGACTTTGTTGATCAACTCATCCAGCAAAATGGGAAGAAATTCACACAAGCAATAAATGAACGATGGTCGAAACCACAGCGTGCAGAGGTCAAGGCTGAGAAGGAGCGCCTGAAACGACAGCGAGCTGCTATTGTTGAACTTGCCAGCTCTGTCGAGGAGTACAAAGTACTGGGCGAGAAACGAGAACAACTGGCTCAGCAGATTGCTCAAGCTTATGAGGAAAGTCTTGATACAGACGAAGACGAGGTCCGACTTGATGATCTTACTGACGAGATTCAAGAGGTCGAAGAGGGTCTCCTCAAGACCATCAGGGATGCCAGACTGGATGTTGACGGATTTCTCGCAACAATACAAAAGCCAGCATCCGCCCCCGCGCCAGTTGTTGTACTGGGCACTCAACCTGTATTTCAAAGTAACGTCAACATGTCTATGCCTTCACGAGATACAGTTGCGGGCAGTGACATGGGCACCCAAGTAGTCCACCAGACTCAACTGCCTAGGACATCTGCCTGGAATCCTTCGGCGTCACGAGTTGAAGCATCCCAAGGTATGAGTGTACTTTCACAGGAGGATGACGACTTCTCTGCTCCTCCTTTTCCGAGGGATTCAACCAGGACATCGAGAACCCTCTACCAGCCAAAATCCGCAATGAAGCCGATTGCAAGGGATTCTTTTCCTATTGATGCTGAGTTTGACGTCGGTGATGAAGGACTGTCGGATCTTGAAGACGTCCAACTTCCGCCACGGGCCAGGGCTTCGAACAACTCGTCGCATCTGACAACTGCTCGGAGGACGCCTCAAGGGACACATCACCGAGCGGGCAATGAATTCAGTGACTTCAGCGACGATGAGGAGATGCTTGCTTTTGCCCAGGATTATGAGACCCGTCAATCTCGAGCTCCCGACTCCCAAGATCCGAGAAAGATTTTCTCAGAGACATCTGGTAATACATTACCTATGCCAAAGTCACGAGCACCACTCAAAAAGCCGCCAACCTCTGTGGCGCCGGAGGCCATTCCTGCTAATCTTATGAGGCACCCATGGTCACCGGAGGTTCAGAGGATGCTCAAAGACAGGTTCAGGATGAAGGGATTTCGTTGCAACCAGCTAGAAGCGATCAATGCTACACTGAGCGGGAGAGACGCTTTCGTTCTGATGCCTACTGGTGGTGGCAAGTCGCTATGTTACCAACTGCCAGCAGTTGTTAAGACTGGTGAAACCCGTGGAGTCACGATCGTCGTGTCGCCCTTGCTGAGCTTGATGCAAGATCAAGTTGATCATATGAAAGCCCTAGGAATACAAGCTGTTGCGTTCAATGGAGAGTGCTCAGCTGAATACAAGAGACAAGTGATGAGTGCCTTCAATGAGGCAAAACCGGAACACTTTCTTGAGCTCTTGTATGTTACCCCTGAGATGCTGAGCAAGAATGTGAACTTCAACAACGGACTGGAAACGTTGCATCGTAAAGGGAAATTCGCACGTCTTGTCATTGACGAGGCACATTGCGTAAGTCAATGGGGTCATGATTTTCGACCAGACTACAAGATTCTTGGTCAAGTACGGCAGAAGTACCCAGGAGTGCCCGTGATGGCTCTGACAGCGACGGCAACTAAAAATGTTATTGTCGATATCAGGCACAATCTTGGTATGAACAACTGCCAGACCTTTTCGCAAAGCTTTAACCGTCCAAATCTGTACTATGAAGTCCGTCCGAAGACGACGAATGAAAAAACCATCGATAGCATTGCTTCACTTATTCATTCCAAGTATGCGAACCAGAGTGGAATTGTCTATACCATTTCACGAAAGAATGCCGAAAAGGTTGCGGATAGTCTCTCTGACAGCGGAATCACAGCCAGGTTCTATCACGCAGGTTGCGACCCTCAGGAAAAGGTCGAAGTGCAAAACGCGTGGCAAAGAGGACAAGTCAAGGTTGTGGTGGCAACTATTGCATTCGGAATGGGCATTGACAAGCCTGACGTAAGATTTGTTATGCATCATGGACTCCCAAAGAGCCTGGAAGGCTACTACCAGGAGACCGGCCGTGCAGGCAGAGACGGCAATCCTTCTGACTGTATTCTCTTCTACGGAAGAGGGGACATAAGAGTCCTGAAGAAACTGATTCAAGATGGAGATGGTAGCCACGAACAAAAAGAACGTCAAATGTCAATGCTAAACCGAGTCACGGCATTCTGTGACAACAAATCTGACTGCCGACGCACCGAAATTCTTCGCTATTTTGGCGAAGATTTTGCAGTAGAGCAGTGCCAGAAGAGTTGCGACAATTGCAAGGCTGGATTGACTTTTGAGCAGCAGGACTTCACAGAATACGCTATTGCTGCTATCAAAGTCGTCCAGGCACAGAACCGTATTACGGCTGTGCAGTGCTCTGATATTCTCTTGGGGAAAAAGTATCCCCCGAACGAAGCAGAACTTTCGGATGAATGGCATGGAATGGCAAAAGGCCTAAAAAAACATGAGCTCATCCGTGTCATCGACAGATTGTCCGCTGAAAAAGCTTTCAATGAGGACAATCAAGTGGGCCGCCATGGCATGGCGATCCAATATCTACGTCTTGGCCCTACACACCGATCATTTCTCTCAGGTCAACGCAAACTGATGCTTTCTATTCAAGTGTCGGAGGCTGGTGCTCCTAGAAAGGCGCCCAAGTCTCGTGCAAAGAAAGGCAGCAAAGCATCTGCAGAGGAGGATGTATCGAACATGCCCTCAACCTATGTTTCTTCGCCTGTTGGCCGACAGAAGAAGTCACGGACCTCAGCCAGTGATCGTGGGAACACTACTACATCGGCATATTCATGGGAGGGTGCAGGATTTGTGGTGGATGATGATTACGATGACGCCTTCGATGAGCTCCCGCAACATCGCCCGGCAAGACCATCGTCTCGCACTCCTGGCCCTCCGATACCGGTCAACACTGGCTTAGAAGACTTGGACGAGATACACCGCGATATGGTCGAAAGCTTTGTCCGGGAAGCTCAACAAGCAGAGGAGAAAATTCGTAACCAGAAGAGCTTGAGGAGACCGCTTTTTACGGAAAAAGATTTTCGTCTAATGGCGATTCAATGGACCACCTCAATTGAGAAGATGCGGAGGATTCCTGGCATCGATCCTGAGAAAGTGAAGGAGTACGGGCCCCGGATCCTTCGCATCTTGGAGAAACACCATAACCACTACCAAGAAGCCATGGGCCCTAGTAGTGGTGGCCAAGGACAGGATGTTGTCGATCTGATTAGCTCCGAGGTTGAGATGGACGACGACGTCGACGGGGATGAGGACGGCGAGAACTCGCACTACTTCAATCAGAATTCAAGAGCTGATGTGCAGGCGTTCCACAACAGGCTCCAGACCCTCGGCAGCACACAACCACAGAGCAAGCCGAGATCTTCTAGCAAGAGTGGTGGAGCGAGTAAACGATACTCAGGCGGGAAGAGATACCCTAGTAAGAAGGCTTCAGGTGGTGTGACGAAGCGTAAAAGCACTGGCGCCGGGTCAAGCCGCAAGGCCAGCGGTTCTTCGACAGCGGTCAGAGCTTCCACAAGCGGATCAAGGACCCTGAAGAAGAGTGGCATTGGACTGATGCCCATGTAGGGCAGACATTAGTTGGCCCTTTTGATTCACGAATCGACACGACCCCAACAGAGAGCTAGGAAAATGAGATGCATATAGTGGGCAGACGAGAACTGGAGAACGGATGATGAACATTTCAACGACATGGAGACTCGTTTCTCTTTCAGATCATACCCCTTCCAATGGAGTTTATAAGAATTGAGAGCTTTGAACTTTAGATGACAACCCTGGTTATGAGCGGGCGGGAGTTCGTGGTGGTTTGTTCTGCATGGGCGGCGATTAGAGGGTTTTATTTGATTTGATTTCACACTCACAACTCTTATGGCGTTTCTGGGATGCGCCGCGTAAAAGAGCTTTGCATCAATCGGTTCAGGATTGCATTTATACCACACTGGTAGCTAGCTTAGTCGCACAGCATTGCAGTGGCTTTGCAACGAAGAAAGCCTTGTTGCCACTCAAACTCATCACGAAAATGAAGATATATCAAATTACGATTCAAACTTTTCTTTTTGTCTGCAGCTGGGCTGGACCGCGAGTCTCTTCTTTATTTGATTCAGGTCCTTTCCTCTACCCCTGAATGGAACCCTCGTAAATCAATAGCAAGATGAAGTATTCTATATAGCGATTGACATCAATCAGCGACAGTGGTATCACAGATGCTACTATTTATTCCCTTATTCAGCCCTAATTACAACGCAGCATGTACCAGTTGGCACACAAACAAGGAAAATGTTCATCGAGTGTTGTGACTCGTGATCAAGAACCTTATTGAAAAAAAAAAAAAGGACTGAATGTCACCATCCCTCAAGCTATATCCCAAACTCCTTTAACCACTTTGATCTAATCCTGATACGCCATGCTGCTCAAAAGAAGTGATTTGTTTTTCATGAATGGCGCCAGGCCTCTGGTATACCTTAAGACCAATCAATGTGTGGGGACACAATGCAAAGTGTAGAATATATGTTACATGGAAACAGGAACAAGTTTCGTTCCTGTTTCCAAGAGTGAGTTGTTATGCCGTGATAGGGCCAGTGCGTACAGCTTTCAATGCCTCCACCTTGGCTTTGAGTCTTTTGGCTCAGCCGGGGAAGGTTTACGCATGGCAGATCGAGCACCTGCAATAGCAGCCGGACTGGCCCGCCCTGTTTCTGATCTCGGCTGAGGGAGAAGACTAATCCTCCTCGATGCTGTAGCGAGAGAGCTAGCAGGCCTGCTTTGGCGGTTGTCTCCCTCGCCCCCAATGGATCTGGAGGCCTGGAGAGAAGAGCGCCTACCGGAAAGGGCCGTTGTTGACAGATGTGAGGTCAAACGAGGTTTTGGTAATGGCTGAGCGCTCGCGCCAGGGGACGCAAGCCTTTCTCTAAAAGAAAGACGCGAGTGCCCGTTCCTAGTGGGTGTTTCGTCAACTCTGGGCGATGCTGAAGATGCCCGCGCCGAGGGGCTGCGCAATGTCGGCAGTCTCGAATTACCAGAACTAGGAGTAGTCGTACCAGCTGATCTATGTGCAACGGGACTCCTGGCGTACGGGCTTGGTGTTGTTAGTGAAAGAGGTTTGAAGTTGTGGCCAGTGTCAACGTCCGCCGTGTTTGTTGAGCCGTTCCAACGTGGGCGCTGTGCGAGTTTTGAATCAGGCCGCTTGATCTGGCTGGCGGATAGGTTGGTGGTAGATGAGGAGGCAGATACAGTAGAGAGACGAGAGAAACCTGGTTTCCTACCAGGCTGTGACGTTGGTGCTGGTAATGACGAGTGACGACGATTCGCGGGGATTTGCCGATTGGTAGCTCCTGGTGTGGCCCGCACTTTTGGAGGCTTTGGCATGGGCGTTTGAGGATCCAATCCTAGGCTTGACATGATGACTGACGATGGTGGTGAGCTGCCTGGAGTCTCGCGTCCGCTTCCAAGTGTCGAGCGGTCATTCGACAGCATGCTGGAAATGGAGTCGCGTAATTGATGGGTTTTGTCTGCATGGATGTCCTCGATCAATGGCTCGGCGTCCTTCATCTGTTGCTTCAAAGCCTGCCATCGGTTTTGTAGGTCATTGTGCAAACGTAAGATTTCTCCATTGACAGTAAGTCGTTCACTGACACCTTTGTCAATAATGGATAAAACGCGTTCAATAGCTGGCCCGTAATGCATTCTCTTGGCCTCATAACTTTCCAACTTCTTCATCATAACCGGTTGGTTCGTCAGATGCAAACCAGCATCAGTAGCCTCCTTGAGCTTCAAGAGTGAGCGCTCAACAGATTCTTGCATCTTCTGCGCCTGTCGCCCGGCGCCTCGAAAGACAATAACCCATCGATCTTCGCCCAGCTCTTTGCGCAGCGACTCGGCGTCCTTTTCCAATTTCTTGTAACTCGCATCAAGTCCTTCACGACGCATGTTCAGCTCTTCGCAGGCCGTGGGGAATGATTGTTGGGCCCTCGCCTCGAACATAGACAATCGCATGGGTAAGAAATCAAGAGAGGCGCGCAAAGGTTGCATACGGGCGAACAGGGCCAGGAGACTCGAGTCGTCCTGTGACAGAGTGGGCGTCCCGGGTGAGCTGGGAGTCACTGGGAAGACCGGAAGGCTGTAACGGTTTGGCGCTTGCAATCGAGACGCGTGAGCAGGATTCTCCTCTACAATTGTCTCGAGGTCTCCGATATCGACGGAATCTGCACTGGCAGCCGCCATGAGGCTCTTGTGTCGCCGTTCTTCCATCTCAAAAACCAGCCTGCTTAGTTCATCCATTTCCCCTTGTACATCTCCGAGGACATTATTCCAAAGTTCCTCCCACTCCATGGCTATCTCCACTTGTGCCCTCACGATATGTAGTGTCCTGCGGATCTTGGCCCATTCTTGAATGACTGCTTCTACTTGGGAAACAGCGCGATTCAAATCTTCCGCAGATACGTTACATATATCGGTCCTGTTTTGAAGTTGTTCGATAGCTCCAACATAAGCTTTGACAAGCTCCTCGAAGCGCGTGATAGCCATTTCCACTTCAGCGAGTCCTTCGCGACCACCAGCAGCAGCCCACTCAACATCATCGTCACTGTCAAGGCCCTCGACTACCTCGGATGCCTTGGATATCCAACTCCTGATTTGCTCGGCAGCGTTGATGAGTGCCTTGGCAGCAACTTGCGCGGTTGGGATAGCGCTGACTTGGCTCGCCAGCGACTTAGCATCCGGAAGCTGTAGCGACGTTAACTGAGCCAGCTGGGAAGCGAATGAGGCGCGGGAAAGCGTATATATGGAACCAGGGCGGTTGTGGCCAGGGGTAAAGTATGAATTTAAGCTCGGGACGTAGTCGGTAGGGGGCGTGGCGGGAGAAA
>JAAGWP010000455.1:0-11334 GCA_013266165.1 Fusarium graminum
AAAAAAAAAAAAAGAAAAAAAGAAGAAGCATTGAGAACCAACAATCAAGTTGAGTCTAATCAAATCAGATCAAATCAAATCAACCAACAGTTCCACTCAGTAAATGTGCTCTGCGTTGCATTAGCTTTCCAAAACCAGACGAACCCCTACTTGATAGAGGCGACCTAGTTGCTGCAGGTTTCTTCCGCCCTTGAACGTCTTTAGCCTTTCTCGACACTGGAGTTGGCAATTGGTCCTTGACGTAACGCCAAAAGATCCCCCGTTAGCCTGTTCTTGTGTCTGTTTTGTTGATGTTTCGAATGTCTTGCCTCTCCTTGCCTTAACCTCCATACCACTTAGCCTGAGTTGGCCTGGCAAGCCCCCCGGGATTCACATGCGTGCGCGCCAGGTTCCGCTCTTCAGTCTCGTATTATTGCTTTTGGCTATTCTGTGCACTTGACGGCACGCAGCATGTAAGGAGAGTTTGTGTTGGAGTTATCGGAGATTGCCTCCTCTGTATCAATAGCGGCTATAAGAACAAGGTTGACCCATGACCAGGACTCTGATGGCTTGCCCATGCAAACCATATATCTGATCGTTGAATAATTCGGTTGTCATATTCATTTCAGATTGTCTTTTCCTTTTGTTAGACTGTTGCCTCGCGGCCTTGTCACTATTATTACCATAATACTAAACCGTGTTTGGAACCACTTGACTCTTGTTGGCGTGCTTCAACACAGCTAATAGCTTCTCAACGCCTTTCCATGTCGTCAGCAATGGAGTCATACACAGACCAACGGCCATCACTCTCGCTCTCTTCATCAATGATGGACCTGGATACAGACCGGAGGACACCATCGCCAGTACCCTCTCTAGGTCACGACACCCTCAACACGCCCATAGCAGAGATGCCCACGCCACCAGCCTATACTTCCACCTTCTCACTGCCTATAAATGCCGCCAAGGTTCTCTCACTCGATGCACCTAACTCTCCAAGCATCACAACTGACAACGACTTGCTGCCTCAAAACGAAACGTGTGCAGTCGACAGCCCAGACGTGTCTAGCATTGGTGGAACTCCCGATTTTCTTCTGCTGTACTGTTTCAACATGCAAAGAGCGGTAAACTTTTACTCGCGCTGCTTCGGCTGGAGATTCTTTGGCGACATGAATGCTCAGCAGTCGGATGACCCATATATGAGACAATGGGGATCTTCACACTTTGACGTGCAGCCCATGAACTTCTTCAACTCGAGCCAGAGCGGGGAGTCTCGTATCACAGGTGCCTTGATCGAGGTGAGGAGTATGGGAGATAACAATACTCAATTGGAGCATAAGAGACAAATGGCCATGGCACGAGGCGCAACGCCTTCGTGCCACATCCGAGTGGCTGATCTGGGAATGGCTGAGTCGTTGATTGAGGACCACTATGGCGAGATCAAACAATTGCGGTTCGGCGTTCGACAATGTATCATGGACATTGGAGAATTCGTTGACCCTGAAGGAAACTTGATTGGACTCGTGTCACTGCACCCGGAAAATGCCATAACCGCAATGAATGTGGATTGATGGAGAGAGAAGTTGTGAGTTGTGAAGGGAAATGGCTACAGTGAGGGATAAGGGAATACCCGGTGGTTTGTCTTCATTCATCCGCTCATAAGAGCTTGCGTTAGGGGAATTGCCCATCATTTGCATTCGTGGTTCGTTACTGGAATTTGGAATTTGGAGTTGGGAGTACTGGTCAGAATATCACGGGCCTGGGCATTTGGTGTTTGTGTTGCGACTTGCAAGAAGGGGGGCTCAGTTATAAGTACAAGTAGCTGACTTCGGTTCGGAAGACAGTCGGAACTGTACCTGGTAGCCAGAATAAAACGGTGACTGAACCCCGACTTCGTTTTCCCCACGATTGAGTGAAATCATCCGATTAGAGTTAGCTCATCAAGTCCAAAGGATCTCTTCCATGAGCGTCATGAGAAGCTGTCCTCCATATCATGACAAGTAAACTCCCGACACGAATAGCCGGTATGCGGAAAACCCATTACCCGCCCACTAAACTACAGGGCGAGAAGGCCCCGGGACAGGCTGCCCTCCGGGGCCCGGCGGACTTGAGCCCCCGCTTGGGGCGCTGTTCTCCAATTATCCTCGGCCTCCACAGTGGGAGCTCCTCCACTTCCCGCCATTTGTGCTGATATGCCGGGTCAGTCGGATATGATACGGGAGCTGTAGACCGTGTAAAGAAGGAATCTGCCTGTGTTTCCGGCGAGGGTGCTGGATGCCGACCCTCGGTTCCGAAATTATTAAAGTGCGGAACCATTTTTGAGCTTAGACGGAGTTCAACTTACGGCCAGTCCCGGCCTTAACGCCTTTATTAAACGGAGAGGTCCCCGCAAACAGTCCGCGGGCTTTACCCGTCATCGTCGGTTCAAGCTCTCTCTGTCTCTGCCTTTCTATCCCCGCCAACTGCTGTCTTGAAGAAGGTAGCTCTGCCACATGAAGCTCAATTGATTGTTCAAACAAGCACCTATATACCACCGCTGTCAACTTGGCCGACTGCGGGGTTGTCGTTGTCGAAGCTATCGTCTCCCCCTACTTCTCTTCCTGCAAACATACACACAAGATGCCTTCCACTGCTTTCCGATTACGGACTCTCCGAGCATTCGCTCATAATCCCACCAACGTGAGTTCTGCACACAGCTTGGGGCGCATTCTACAGTCCCCAGCGCATACTGACATCCATCAAGCCCAATGCCGTCCTCGCGCGATCCTTTTCGGCGACTGCTCGCCGTGCCGAGATCAACAAGGTCTTCCCTTCGGCCAAGGAAGCTCTCAAGGACATGAAGCCCAATCAAACCCTCCTCTGTGGTGGCTTCGGCCTCTGCGGTGTTCCCGATACTCTCATCAACGAGGTTCTTGAGAAACCCGAAATTACTGGCCTTACAGCTGTCTCAAACAATGCCGGCACGGACACCTTCGGCCTCGGCAAGCTGCTCAAGACCAAGCAGATCAGCAAGATGATTGCCAGTTATATCGGCGAGAACAAGACTTTCGAGAAGATGTACCTCACTGGCGAGGTCGAGCTTGAGCTGACTCCCCAGGGAACTCTGGCTGAGCGATGCGCTGCGGGTGGAAAGGGCGTGCCTGCCTTTTATACACCTGCTGCATTCGGCACAGTTGTCCAGACTGGTGACCTGCCCCTTCGCAACAAGGCTGATGGCTCTCCCGATGTCTATTCTTATCCGAAAGACGTCAAGGTCTTCAAGGGGAAGCCCTACCTCCTTGAGGAGAGCATTGACGGTGACTACGCCTTCGTCAAGGCCTGGAAGGCTGACAAGCTCGGCAACTGCCAGTTCCGTCTCGCCGCACACAACTTCAACGGCGCTATGGGCCGCAACGCTAGAATGACCATTGTCGAGGCCGAGCACATCGTCGAGCCCGGTGAGATTCCTCCCGAGGCCGTTCACCTGCCCGGTATCTACGTTAAGCGTGTCATTCAGAGCACTGAAGAGAAGTCGATTGAGAAATACACCTTTGCCAAGGACCCCAATGATCCCGAGGCTACCAAGGCTCTGGGCTCTGGCGAGACAGCTGCTAAGCGTGAGCTTATTGTGCGACGAGCGGCCAAGGAGTTCAAGAATGGCATGTACGCCAATCTTGGTATCGGTATGCCCATGCTCGCCCCGGGCTTTGTTGGCCCTGAGGTCGAAGTCCAACTTCAATCCGAGAACGGTATCCTCGGTCTCGGTCCCTACCCCCAAAAGGGCTCTGAGGACGCTGATCTTATCAACGCTGGTAAGGAGACCGTCACTCTCAAGCCCGGTGCCGCCGTGTTTGGCAGCGAAGAGAGTTTCGGCATGATTCGCAGCGGTCGCATCAACCTCACCATTCTGGGAGCCATGCAGGTCAGCGCCAATGGTGACCTGGCCAACTGGATGCTTCCCGGAAAGGTCAAGGGATTTGGCGGTGCTATGGATCTTGTTAGCAACCCCAGTGAGACCAAGGTTGTCGTCACGATGGAGCACACCGATAAGAAGGGCAACCCCAAAATTGTCAAGCAGTGCGCATTCCCTCTGACCGGACGTTCTTGCGTCTCACGAATCATTACCGAGCTGGTGAGTTTTACCTTAGTTTGCTGTTTCAAATGATAACATACTGACTATTTATTTAGGGTGTCTTTGACGTCGATTTTGCCAAGGGTCTTACCCTTATTGAGATCGCAGACGGCGTTACTGTTGACGAGGTCAAGAGCAAGACTGAAGCTCCCTTCCATGTTGCCGAAGACCTCAAGCCTATGCTGTAAACGACATAGATACAAAGACAAGAGAGGGAAATATTACACGATTAGATACCAGAAGCGCAGAGGGGAAAAGCGATGACTGAAGAATAATTATCCGGCTTTGGGATTAAAAGGATTGAAAGTTGCTGAATTAGATGGCCGAAGCCATTAACATCATAGGCGGCCGTTGTCAAGCCATTGTAGGCGTGGCTTCGCTTGTTCCCGTCTAAACGGGGGGGAAGATAGACGGAATGTCAGACGGCGTGTCCGTTTACAGTGAGAGTAGCCGAAGATTTGAAAGCGACATACAAAAAAATATTAAGAAATTGTAAATGATTTCAATGGCTTTAGGAGATGAAATCCTGCAATACTGTTTTTCATGTTTCCTCTGTGACTGTGTCGCTAGAGCTGACCAAACTATCTTACTCTACAGTGAGATGCCATTCCACCAAACGCGCTCTCACCAAGCGGGCTACGACTTCCTTGCCACATTGTCAACCACATTTAGCAAGCCTCTTCGACATTGCTCAAACTCTTGAACAATAACTCACATGGTCATTTTCTATTTCTAGTCGCATCAGCCATGTACGACCAAAGTTCAGGTCAGGTCTTCAAAGAATATGTCATGACGCGTGAGGCTCTCACTGAGTCCGACAAAGACTCAGCAGATTGGAGTCGGCGTCGGCCATATCCCGCCTTCACAGCTCGCGGCTCTCGCGGACCTCGACCGCTCGTGGACATGGCTATAAGTGTCGTCGCAGACAATATTGGCAAGGTTCGCTCTGTGACACATCTCGAAGATATACCTAATAATATGCTATGGCGCATTTGGCGGTATCTAGAGGCGAGGTCAGTGACCCCGAGCACACCGAACCATTTGGTACTAATTCTCCAGAAGGGGCACATGTCTTCATGCTTGGAAGTTCTTCTCCAAGATCTTCATGGACGACCCAGAAGACAAGACTCTTAGCTTGCACCGCTTTCGACAGCACATTTGCCGCCCTGGCAACGACCTCACCCGATACACCAAGCCCCTGACAGCACCGCCAACAGACTTTATCACGCACCTCGTGATCACCGGTGGTTGCTCCTTCAACACCCACGATCTTTTTTGCCTGGCCGATATGCCCAACCTCGGTGCCCTGGAACTAATCCAACCGGCTGATGAGCTGCGCACTGTATTCCCCCGTATCTCGGACCGTCTTGTCCGGGGTTGGACGGAGAAACCAGACCCATTTCCCTTGCTGCGGTTGTTGCGCATATGGGGCGATCAGTCGACTTCCCAGGACTCCCTGAAATGGATATCAAAGTTTCCTTCACTCGCCCTGTACGATGTCATAGGTGCAAGGGAGGATTGGTCCACGAGCTACGAGACAGCGGAGAAGAATGGGTGGACGCAGACCGATGCGCCATCTGGGGTGGAAGACTCACTACTAAGGTATTTCACGCTATTTGCACCTCTAGAGGAAACCCGGAGAAAACCCCTGCGTGATCTTGCTGCGAGTATCGACAGCGACTTGATCTCATTATGCAGCGACTCGCGCTGTCCCGTGAAGTTCGTTGAGGATCGTCAGGCTCCGCCTCTGCTCAACTACCTCACCGATACGGTAAAGATACAGACGCTCTCGTGGGACACCGATGCTGCATCACGGGAGGCACATGCTTGTCATGGCGTGGCCTTCGAGTCCTGGGCGTTTTGGCTCTACTCTTTTCTCGGGCAGCTCAGCTCGGATCAAGATTTGGAAGTTCGTGGGGCTCGACCTCCGGCCAAGACCGTAGCAGGTCCGTTTGTTCTACCATCGCGGCCACTTGCGTGTCTTCATCTAGGTCATAGTTCTCGAAACGGTGGTGTTGGTACAAGGCCTGCGTATTTCAGCAGAGGAATGTTCGCGACAAACCAGTATACTTTTACACGCGAGAGTGTTATTCGAGGCACGGAGGAGCCGAAACCAGTGCCGATTCCCAAGAGAGGAGTAAGTTTAGTTGCTTCGGAGCGGTCAGCACCCGTGTTAGCCTTGAGAAAGATGAAGAGGAGACGGCTCGTTGATGTTTTGGATGATATGACAAAATAGAGGAATTGGTTCTTGAGACCTCTGCGGCTCCAACGATACGTTACCCCTCAACATATTACCTTCTCCTACCACATAGCCCGTGAAAGGTAAGTTTTTACTTGCAGATGTTTCAACCCCTATCAACTGACCTTTAATCGAAGCACTTTTAAGCTCTGAGCCTGTTCTTATTGCTCACTAATACCCTCCCGAGGTACCACTACGCTATCAAATGTGTGCTGCAGAAGGAAACCAATATAGATATATGAGCGCAAGGCTCGGTCAAGGTCAATGACCCATCCTTAAAGGGTTCCGAAACGAAACTTGGTCCATGATACAACTTGCTCAGAGTTAAAAGATGGTTATCCTTGCTAAGGGGGAAAGGAATTAGGCAAACCCATACTAAATGCAAGCCTATGTTTGTCTGAGTATTTCCCATCCTATTGTCTAAAGCAGACATTCCTTCTGGTGCTTAGGTATGGGAGTGGTAACCAAAGAATCCATATGATCTTCCGGCCAAAGAAATGCCGGATAGTTTCAAGTATCGCAAAAGGTTTATTGCTATAGCGCCAACGCCTTCCAGTGGCGAACATGCCCTTGAAGCAACAATGTTGTTTCGCCGCGACCAACACGGGATCGATTACAATGGAGATGGGATTTGGCGGTACTCAGCGACAAGGAAAGGTTTGAGTGAAGCAGCTGTTATACAAACCCTTTCTTTGGTCAACTTACAAAGTGTGGCTGCCTTGTTCTCTGCAGTGATTGAGGTTTTAATGGAACAAGCAAATCTTATCAATTCACTCAAAGTGTTGATATTTTGAACGTGTACTCTTGAAGGAGTCCCGCATGGCCATCACTTAGTCCCTCAGAATTCTATCACATATTATATATACATGGAGTATTTTGCTTCAGTTTCTTTCTGTTCGCCTGTCTCTTCTTATCCGGATTCTGTTTCAGAAAACCGTTGGTTTCTCGACCCTTTGCTAATACTCACATACTCACTACAAACCAACCTCGCAAGAAATCTTCCTTTTTGAATAGTTTAACATGGCTAGTACATCCACTACCCATGTCGATGAGTAGATATCATCGTTCTATTTCCTAGACCCTTGTGTTGTCCTAAGTTTCTTTAACAACGATCTGACAGAGTCCCTTGGACGGAGTAATCTGGGTTTCGTTAGCGATTACAATGAATCCTACGACGAACCCTCGATCCCTCCAGGCTACTTGACGAGCTTTCGAGTTCAATCGTCCTCCCCGTTGGTTGAGTCTGACAATTCCAGCACAATGTCATCGAGTCCACAAGGTACTGGTAGCTCAAATAACGGCGTTTGTCACAGAGAAATTTCCAATGAAGGAATGTTTCCACCTGCGACCATCAATAGTCAATCTTCGGATCCAAATTCAAACAGCCCCGATTCTGATGGCGACAATGATGGCAAGTAAGATAAGATTACCAAAAGACATAATCAAACCCGCCAAGAAACACCAATCATTTCCCCCAGGATCACAAACGTTGCAGTCGAGAGGGCCCCAAACCTTCCGTCTTACCATGTGCATAAACTGGGCTGGAAACAGCCGGTCGATACAAGACAGCTTGCTGAACGTAGCGAAGAACTTAGACGCGAGATTGAAGCCATTTGGTGGGATACTCATTTCACAACGTTCGCAAGTGGGTCATGGCAGGCCGGTAGCAATGCCCGATACCGTGAGGAGGTGAAGGAATTGAAGGAATATCGAAGAGTACGTCGAAATGGTATCGAGTATGGGCCCACAGCTCGACAACGGGCGTCTAACAAGAAACTCCTTGAAAGGGTAGAAGAAATCGGGAACGCCAGGGAAGAGAAGGCCAAGGAGGGATGGATGCCGCGCAGTTCTAACGGACGGTAGAGGTCTTCGATGCTGCGTGAGTCTTTCTGGAAAAATGCAGATTAGTTTGACGATCGATTCGATGGAACCAATAAGTGAGTGGACACTTCTACTTGTAGAGGGCTCTCGACATGAAACTGGAGTTTCTCTTGGAATGAACATTGGAAACCAGTAATAGAAACAATCATTGTCTCGAATATCTTGACATTGGCTCCAACCATATGTTTCAATGCCATGCCACACTGTTGTTGCTGATGGAAATTACCCTATACCCATCGTCGTAGAAAATTTGCTTGGCGAGCCCTGGAGGAGGATTTAAGAACAAAAGAGCAAGGCAAAAAGCAATATCACTCCCAAATCGAACTCATGAACATTGAAAAGACTAAGAGCAGAAGTGGGAGGGAAGTTTAGGATTGAAGGTTCGGAGTTGTAGAAGGTTTATGGGTTTTAGGTAGAACACCACTACACCACTCCTCGCCCAGGGCAAACCGAGTTATCTTATAATTTCATAGTATGTCAGGTAGTGACAACCGCACATACAATTAAACATAAGTTTGCTACGCATCGATGAGCTGCACTCGGCAAACCTCAAAGCTACGCATACTCACCTCCAGTGCGAGTTAACATCACACATCCCCAAAGAGACCATCGCAGGATGGTATGTACCGCGTCAAAATTTCTCTCTCCCAATACAACCGAAGCTGCAACCAGGACAGAGGGTAAGTGTCAGCGGCGATTTCATCTTTCCTCCAGTTTCCCCTCCAAGTACCTCCATGGTGTAATGAAAGCCAGAGTGAATTTGAAGGATTCAGTTTTTCTAGTAGGTTGAAGAAGAAGAGAAAAGTAAACAAACGGCGGTTCGGTTGAGGTGGTTTTATCTGCGTGGGTGGGTCTTCAGAAAGCGGGTTTGCGGAATATCAATGTGCCGAATTCAGGGCACATCGCCATGGATCCAGTGAGATCATGAAACAACTGCTTTTGATTTACGGAGTACCACTTGACATTCTATACAAGTATATTCCAAATCTTTAAGGCTTGCTACATATGTGATTCACAAGTACCTTAGGTGCTGGCCTGGTAAGTGAATCAAGGACGTCTTCGTTAGATTGGCATACCGCTTATACTCCAGGCTTGTCGCGTGCGTGACAGACAAAGATGCCATGCATTGATATACTAGACTCTCTAAGGAGTGGGTCAAAGTACGACAAACCGGGAGTATTCTATTCGTGCAATGACTCAAATGATCTGTGGAACTTTGAACCGTGGTCCAAGGGTCTCCATTATCGTTCCTGTTGAGCTTGAATGTGTTGTACAGCAATTGAAATAATTACATTGAAGTCCACTCGGTTCGCTGAATCTGCAGTATCAGTTGATTCATGTTCTCAACCAACCTTTCAGAGTTAGTCATTGCTGGGAGGCCGCATGTAACACAGAGCTTTCCGCCTTTTGGTCAAGGCCTCGAACCCATTCTTTAATTGTCCAACTTTTTGCACGGGACTATAATACCCCCGAAGTTACAATCAAAGTTCCATGCCAACAGTGACATCTCATTATATGTGACTCAACGCACCTGGACACTAGTTTGACTTTTCTTATTCTTGCTCAACTTAGTTCCCGGCTTATAAAAAGTAAGCGACGTCCCCTGAGGAAGTTCCTGATCGACAACCAACACCCTGATTTCCTCAAAACCACCGTCATTAGCTACCCCGCTACCCCGCCCCTGAACAAGAAACAAATCTTCAAGAGGCAATCTAACAATACAAGTTGTTGCCACTGACAAGTTTCTCCCAGCAGCACACCAGATTCCTGAGATACCAATCTCCTCTTTTTATAACATCATGGCACCCGGAGGACCCCCTGGAGGCGCTCGTGGCCGAGGCGGGAAGTTCAGAAAACCCACACGCGGTGGTATGTCTAATGCTTTGTCACCCGTCTCAACTTACAGGACATTAAACATGCATTCTAGGAGGCAAGAAGTTTTCGCGCAACCTCCAACCCCTCGACGCCGATGGAAACGAGGTTAGCATCTGGGCCGCAGGCGACAAAAAGGACGACAGCAGTGACGAGGACGAGTCTTCCGAGGAGGAGTCCTCTGAAGAGGAAGACGACGAACCAGATGCCGGCCCCTCTGAACCCCAGGAGGATTCCCGCGAGGCCCGAAAGGCCGAGAAGAAAGCTCGTAAGGAGGCAGCCATAGCCAAATCAAGAGCCAAAACTGTCGAGGTGGGCGACATGCCCTCCAGCGACGAGAGCGACAGCGACGATGACGACGATATGCCCGCCAATCCCAATCATTCCAAGGAGTCGCGTAAGCAGGCTGCCTCAAGCGTTCAGAAGATTACAGAGGGCGTCGAGGGCTTGAAGGCGGCGCCTACTCGGCGTGAGCGTGAGGCTCTCGAGGCAGCAGCTGCTAAGGAGCGTTACATGCGTCTCACAGCTGAAGGCAAGACTGACCAGTCCAAGGCCGACCTGGAACGCCTCAAAGCCATTCGCGAGCAGCGCGCCCTCGACGCTGCCCGAAGAGAAGTGAGTTACACACATCGAAACCAGCCTGGATTATGACGCTGACACTGGTGTTAGGCTGAGCGTGAAGAGAGAGAGGAGCAGGAAAAGACCAAGAAGGCTGAGATCGAGGAGAGGGAGTCTCGTCGGCGTGAGGCTGCCGCCGGCAAGAAGGGCAAGAAGAAATAGACCGGATCCTCAGATTTGCTATATCTCTTAGTACAAGCCTAGTGATTCAATACATCTTCGACCGTGTCTCGTCTCCCTGTTCATTGCTAGGATTTACTCGACATCTTAGTCTAAGATACTTCCAGGACAGTTAAGGCATGAGAACAGCAAATTATCGGCTGCTTTTTGCACATTGTAGAAACAGGATGAAAATATGTAAGATCCATTTGAAATATCGACTTTGCCTATTCTTTGCTCTCTTGTTTCCGTCCAATTACTTTGTAAGCTACGTAGGCCAGCATCGTTTTTGATAAGTCATGCCGTATTTTCCTCTTCACTTTCAGGTGGACCTGCGCAGGTTTACATGACTTCAAATAACCGGGCTGCCAACGTTTTATGTAGCACGATGTGTTTGCTTCCACCATGTTCGAAGAAAAAGAACAATGACTTATTGAGCACGACACTAGCTGCCTACCTTTTTTTTTTTTTTTTTTTT